>VMDO01009379.1:64637-77925 GCA_007922755.1 Pedetes capensis | reverse complement strand
GATTTAAAACATTTACTGATGAAGATCAAAGATCATAGCCTTCAATATGGGTTACGACTAAACATCAACAAAACAAAAATCCTTACAACTGGGTCAGCACGCAACTTCACATTAAATGGAGAAAAGATTGAGGTTGTCCAAGATTTTACTTTGCTTGGCTCTATAATCAACACCCCTGGAAGCAGCAGTCAAGAAATCAAAAGACGCATTGCTCTAGGAAAAGCTGTAGTAAAAGATCTCTTTAGAGTATTGAAAAGCAAAGATGTCACATTGAAGATGAAGGTGCATCTGACTCATGCCATGGTATTTTCAGTGCCATCATATGGTTGTGAAAGCTGGACATTGAACAAGAGAGACAGAAAAAGAATTGATGCTTTTGAATTGTGGTGCTGGAGATGTCTATTGAATATACCATGGACTGCCAAAAGAACCAACAAATCTGTCCTAAAAGAAGTACAACCAGAGTGCTCCTTGGAAGCAAAAATGGCCAAACTGCGTCTTACATATTTCGGACATGTAGTCAGAAGAGAACAATCCCTGGAGAAGGACATCATGTTTGGAAGAGTGGCAGGTCAACACAAAAGAGGAAAACCCTCCACCAGATGGATTGACACAGTGTCTGCAACAATGGGCTTAAACATAAATAAGATGGTTTGCCTGGCACAGAATCTGCAAGTGTTTCGATCTGCTGTGCATAGGGTCGCTATGAGTCGGACTCGACTCGACGGCACCTAACAACAACAACAGCAAACAACTCTATGCCCACAAACTTAATAACTTAGGTGAAACGGACCAATTACCTGAAAAATACAATCTGCCAAACACAAGAAGGAGTAAACTATTAGGACAGGCCTAATTAAATTAAATCAGTAATTAGTAACTTTCCAAAACAGAAAGCACGTGTCCAGATGACAGAAGTAGAGGGAACACTTCACAACTCACTTTATGAGACCAGCATTTTCCTTATACCAAAACCAACTATGACATTACAAGACAACAATAGCCCAATGTCTCTCATGAAGAGTGATGCAAAAACCTTAACAAAATATTAGCAAATCAAATCCAACAGTGTATAAAAAGAATTATATACCATGCCTAGGAATTTATGCTAGGTACGCATTCAAAAATTAACTAATGCAATCTATCACATCCATAGGCTTAAGAAGAAAAAACATGATCATATTAATAGATACTGGGGCCGGGTGCAGTGGTGCACACCTGTAATCCCAGCAGCTCGGGAGGCGGAGGTGGGAGGATTGCAAGTTCAAGACCAGAGGCAGTCTGTGTAACTTAGCGAGACCTTGTCTCAAAAAAGTAAAAACAAAACAAAACAAAAAAATGAGCTGCAGCTCAGGGGTCCAGCACCTGCAAAACATGCAGGCGCAAGGCCCTGGGTTCAACCCCCAGGACCACAAAAAAAAAAAAAAAAAAGATACTGGGAAAGCATTTGACAAAATACAACACTCATTGCTGAATAAAAAACTTTCAACAAGTTGGTAATAAAATCCTGAAATTGATAACTTTCCAAAATATCTACAAAAATTTACACCTGACATAGGTACTGATAATAGACTAGGAGCTTTCCTGCTAAGGTCAGGAATAAAGTGTGTACTCTCTCACCACTCTTTTGTTTTCAGCATCATATTGGAAGGCCTAGATAATGCAATAAGACAAGAAAAGGAAATAAAAGACATAGTAATTGGGAAGGAAGAAAGAATTGTCTTTACATGTGGATCACATGATTGTTTATGTAGAAAATCCAAAAGAAAAAAAATACTAGGAGGCCATCACAGCAAGGTTGTATGATTCAAGTTTAATATGCAAAAACCAATCACTTTCCTATTTACTAGCAATGAACAAGTGGAATTTGAAATTAATGGTACAATGTTGTTTACATTAGGACCTTCCTCAAATTAAATCTTTAGGTATAAGCCTAACAATATGCTCAATGTCTAGAAGAAGAAAACTATAAAACTGAAGAAAGAAATCAAAGAAAAATTAATTAAATAAATGGATAGATATTCTATGATCTTGGAAAGAAAAACTCAATTTTATAAAGATTTTAGTTCTTATCAACTTGCTCTATAGATTAAATGTAATTCTCCTCAAAATCTTATCAAGTTATTTTGTGGATGTTGACAGTTGGGCAATTTCTTACAAAATTAAACGTACTCTCAGCATATGATCCAGCAATCCAGCAGAGCAAAGATGCAGCTATTTGGTATTTATCCAAATAAACTGAAAACATATATCCATACAAAAGGTACACATAGATGTTATAACAGCTTTATTCATAATTATAATGACTTGGAAGCAACCAAGATGTCCTTCAGCAGGTGAATGGATAAATTATGCACAATAGAATATTGGCAGTAAAGAAAGACGGTATGAAACCATGAGAAGACATGAACAACCTTCAGTTCTTCCTAGTACATGAAAGAATAAAAGAAGGCAGTATGAAAAGGCTATATACTGTATAATTTCAACTGTGTAAGTTTCTGGGAAAGGCAAAACTATTGAGTCAGTAAAAGAACATGTGGTTACCAGGGGTTAGCAAGAAGAGAAGAATGTGTCCATGTTTCCTTTTTCATTTTTATTTTTAGTTTGAAGGTTTTAAACTTTCATTAGCAAGGATATAATTACAGACAGTAATTAAAACTCAGTCTCAAATTTGGTGCTTGCACGTTTGACACACTATATTTTAAATAATCGTCAATTTAAATTCTTGTACTTTGCTCTAGTCTTATGTGTGCTGAGTGTGTTGAGTCAGCATTTTCTCTGTCACTTTCTCTATATATTTTGTGGGTTTTTTTCAATTTTGCTTTTTTTTTTTTTTTTTTTTTTTGAGACAGGGTCCTTTTATAACCTATGCTGGCCTACAGCTTGCCGTGTATCCAAACTGGCCTCAAACCCACAAGCCTCCTCCCTCTACCTCCCAATGTGCTAGGACTGCAGGTATGTGCCACAACATTGGCCCTGTTTTTTTCTCAATCTTGCCATTCTTGATGATCCAAGATCTAGTAACTGAACTTAGACCATTGTTTTTACTGAAATATTTTTACCTTTTAATCAGAAAATGATCCATTTTAAGGGATATTTGTACTAGTTCAACCACAAAGTCACACTTGTCTAGAATAAATATGTAAAATAGGATAATGTTCTTTCTACAGTAGATTAAATTACTGAGCATCACAAAACTAGATGGATTGATACAGTGTCTGCAACAATGGGCTTAAACATAAATAAGATCATGTGCTGGCACAGAATTGAGGGGTATTTTGTTCTGCTGTACATAGGGTTGCTATGAGTTGGACCCAATTTGACGGCACCTAACAACGACAGTACAGAACAGACAGTGCACTAAGCACTTCATGTATAGTATCACTTTAGTGCTTATTGTTTGAGGGCACTAGAAAGGAAAGAAAGAGAATAAAGGGCTCTGAGGATAGCTGCCTCCCAGCCTAGCCGCATGCTTTCCAGCCACCTGTAATAAAAATATCAGTGTCAACCTCTCATGGGACAAAAGCTTTGGTCTGGTGGTCAGTGCTTCATTGATAGATAATACCCTTACAAGCAGCATACTTGCTTAAAGAAAACAGAATTAAAATCACTCCTCACTTTTACATTCATACAGGAAGGATGATAAGACTGTGTAAGACATACATCACTCCTAGCAATCAAAAAAGACATTGTTTAGTGAATTCTACATGCTTATCAAGACAGGTAGCTGCCTGGATTTCTAACCTTATGAAATGCCCACCTCTGAGCCCAGTCCTTTGAAGACATTGGGAATCCATTAACCTCTTTTGAGCACAAGCCTCAGGTGTAAAGCATTTATTTCCTTACCATAAAGGTTCAACCTCCATTATAAAAGAAAATGTGATATTGGATGTAGGCAGCAGTAGTCCTTTACTACTCCCTGCCTTCATGTCTCAAAGGTGTATTTTTTTTAATAATCTATATCTTTAATAAGGTCTGGGATTTAGCTCAGTTGGTAGAGCGCTGCGCTGCAATCTCTGAGGTCCCGGGTTTGATTCCCAGCACCGCAAAATGGGAGAAGGACATGGCAACCCACTCCCAAGGCAATCCCGAAACAGTCTGCCATTGAAAACCCTATGAGGGTCGCTATGAGTCGGACACTACTCGACAGCACCTAACAACAACATCTTTAATAAACCTAGCCTATACACTATAATATCTGTGTCTCATATACATTCTTTTATATGGCGATACACAGAAAAACTGAGGTGTCTACTGATGGGGAGAGGAAGGTAATTGTTATTGCTGGGAAAGGACCCAGGCTTCGGATGTGCACTTCCTTCTCTGGACCTGCTTCCGGGGGCTCTCTCTTTCTAGATGTCACACTGCACTCTGGAAGCCTATATGATCTCTTATCCTTCTAATAGACTCAAAACTCTGCTCCACTTCTCTATTTCATCCTTTTCAGCAACTGAGATAAGGACCTGACACCTCCTCTAGGTGGAGGTCCCAAGAAAGAGAACTCCTCAGGGTAGATGGTAATGTTGGGGTACAGCACCCCTCAACCCACTAACATTATGATAATCAAATGAAGCCAAGAACATCATTAACCATGAACCATGATAATTGTTAGCCATGAACCTCTGCAGCGCCATCTCCACTTTGCACATGAGGATGCAGGGAGGAGAATAAGAAGATTAGAAGGCTGAATCAGATTTGCCAAGGCAGAGCCTAACTCCTTATTCATTTTTCTTAATTGTCCATAAATTGTTCTTTTCTGTAAAATCAAGATGGTTCCTCCAGGCCAATATAATTCATATGTTGGTTATAAGGATTAACTTAAAGTAATATAAAGCATTTTGTAACTGAAAGGTAAATATTGTCCCCATTGTGTTAAGGACTTATGATTTTTTTCTGAGGCTGCTTGTTGTTATTGTTGTTAGTGCCCTCGAGTCAGGTCCAACTCATAGGATCTTATGTACAACAGAACAATCCATCACCTGACACTGTGACATGCACAAGATCCTTTTTATGTTTAAACCTATTGTTGCAGTCACGGTGTCAATCTATCTAGTTGGGAGTCTTGCTTTTTTCGTTGACCTCTCCCAAATATCATGTCCTTCAGGGATTGGTCCCTACTGACAACATGTCCAAATTATGTAAGACACAGCCTAGCCTTCCTTGTTCCCAAAGAGCACTCTGGTTGCACTTCTTCTAGGATAGATCTGTTGGCTCTTTTGGCAGTCCATGGTATATTCAGTATTCATTTCCAGCACCATAATTCATAAGCATCAATTCTTCTGTCTCCCTTACTCAATGCCCAGCTTTCACAACCATATATGGTCCCACTGAAAATATCATGAGATGATTTTAGGCATAACTTCATCTTCAACGTGACCATCTTTAATTTTCAACACTTTAAAGAGGTCTTTTGCAACAGCTTTTCCCAATGCAATGTGTCTTTTGATTTCTTGACTGCTGCTTCTGTGGGTGTTGATTGTAGAACCAGGTAAAACAAAATCTTTGACAACGTCAATCATGAAGTTGCATTTTTCTGTCCCTGTGCACATTTTGGGGATGGAAGGCCAAACATGTTTAAGAAGTCCAATTGAACCCCAAATTTCCTAAAAATGCCACATTTGCTCCCGTTTTTGAAATGAAAAGTTGTAAGAAAATCTTTAGAAACAGAAGACTTCATAAGCTTTGGACTGAATGTATATACAAGGGTGAATATCCACTGTGATTTTTCTGTCATTCCAGAAATGTGGCTGAGATTAAAAGACATTGCATCTACCTTCTTCTAAGTGCAGAAAAGCAGCCAGCAGTTTAGAACAACTACCAGAAGTAGATTCACTGTGCACTTCATCCCACTGCATTTTGGTTCAACTTTACGGTTGCCCAAGTCTAGTGGGGCAACACACATACCTTCATGTGTGTATGCACACATACACACATGTATTACATGAAGTGTATTTATTATAGATTGACAGGAAGGGACAACAGAAGCCTAGGGTTCATGACAAGTTTGTCCCCAAGGCTCAAGGAGGCTGCCCAGGGAGGAAAGAGTCTCATCTGTATGTGTCTCACTTCTACCATAGATGAGGGATGCCAGAAATCAGCTTATGCTAGGTTTTATTTCCAGGGATACTTGATTTACTAGGCTAAAGTGTTGAAGGACATCCTCTTTCTAGTCAGGACTAAAACAGAGCATGGGCTGCTCAGGCCAGTACCTCCCTATCTCAAGATGTCTTATTCCCAATACTTCTACAGTTATATTTGAAAACTACAAGAGAGAAAGTGGGGAGAATGGAGTCCAAGGCCACATGGAGAACTGTCCTGTATAAGACACCTCCATCCTTAGCCTACTGAAATGTGTCAAATGCGTTTGCAACTTAAGGAAGTACAAAAGATGTTGCTTGCATGTGCCCACAGATCTGAGAGTAGCCCATCTGGACATAAGATTGACATTTCTAATCTTGACACTGGGAGAAGGGCCTGGCAATCTACTCCGGAGGCAATCCCGAAGCACTCAGCCAGGGAAAACCCTATGAGGGTCGCTATGAGTCGGATACCGACTCAACGGCACCTAACAACAACAACGACAATCTTGACACAGGGGCAAGCATTTGGACAAAGAAGTGAGTATATCAGAGAAATGTGGCACATGCTAGCTGGGGCGTGGGGCTGTGATACCCTACAGAACAAGTGGCAAAATCTCAGTAGGTATCTAGGAAGCTTCCTTGGCAGGGTATCCTGGAGCTGCCCAACCAAGAAGATTGCAGATTTTCTCTTCATGGCCTTTCCCCTCTTCCTCTTCTTTCCCCGCCATCAGAGGAGCCAGGACATAGCAAAATGGGAGACAGAAGTGTGTAAAGGGTGTGGCTGGTGCCCAACTGGCACTTCCTCGGAGTCACCTGCCAAATGATCAAAAACTTTCCGATGGTGATGAATTCAAGTTTTAAAATAAAGTGAAGAAGTGAAGAAAGTCTTGCAAATTGAGGTGAGACTAGTTGAAAAAAATGACAGCGACCATAAATTAAGGCATGTAGCCAAGAAGCTAATAGATGTTTCCCAATGGGAAAAGGCAGCTATAAAGAACAAAGATTAGGTAGACTACACAATGCAATTATATATATTTACATATTTGTATACTTACATGAATCTTATAGTATGTATCATACACATACAAACATATGCTGTAGATATGTATGATGATCGAGGATGTAGCATGTAGAATAAGCCTTGAGAATAGGGATTCGGGCAATAACTGGGTGGGAAAGAGGCGTTCAGAAGGGAAGAGTTTGAAAAAAGAGGGTAAAAATAGTACATAAGTTCAGAGCTAGACTAGAGGACCACTTCGAAAAACAGACTACGCCATTAGAGTGTGTACAGTTTATAACAAAGCTGAATGGCAGTTTATATCATATTGTGCTGGTGACGGAGATAAGGCGTCGTTCTATTTTCCTTTCCATGGTAAACCTAAGTCATGACTGGTGGTCAATGATCACTTGCTGAAGGAATGAATAAAAAATGTAGTGACTAGATCGCCAGGCGGTGAAGCCTCTTCTGTGTACTAAGCAACCGACAGCCAGTAGATTCCTCTTCCAGGTGTGTTTCAGGAACATTACTAAAGATTCTTATTTCCACTCTTGGACGGGTTAGCATCCGTTGAAGGTTGAACAAGAACTATGGCAGGACCTCTCTAAGGGACACACTCCAGCCCTTGGCGACACTTTACTTTTGGGGACTTTGGTTGATCCCCAGCTTCCACACTTGCTGAGGACTCCTTTTTGCCCTCAGGTCCTCTGGCATTGTAATTTCTAATCCACTTTACTCCTTGGGATATGAGAGGAGAGCAACAGCACAATGTGCTCAGCACGTCGCGTCCCCGGAACCGCTCTATCATTCCCGACACGCGTGCCTTGCTGGGGTCCTGCCTGCAAAGGCCGGTGGCGTCTGCTCCTCGCCCTCCACACGACCAGGGGGCGTCCTCGGTCCCCCGTCCGCCTCTCGCTCAGGCTCACCCCTCCCTAGCTGCGCCGGATTAGGCCACATCTTCGTCCCAGAAACCGCGTCAGAGTTCCAGGCCAGCCAATCAGAACCGTCCATGTACCTATAGGGGCGGGGCTGCCAAGGGAGGAGGAAGATGGCGGCGGGGGCGAGGTGAGGTGTTGGCAGTGGAAAGGGGTTCGGGTGCGGGGGGTGGGGGGACGCGGAGCGATGGCCCGCGCCCGCACCAAGGGCGGATAAAAAGCCGTCGCTCCGCGGGTGTGGACGGGAGGTGAGGGAGGGCTTCCGAGCGCCACAAGAGTATGACGGGGCTGTACGAGCTGGTGTGGCGGGTGCTGCACGCGCTGCTCTGCCTGCACCGCACGCTCACCTCCTGGCTCCGCGTTCGGTTCGGCACCTGGAACTGGATCTGGCGGCGCTGCTGTCGCGTCGCCTCCGCCGCGGTCCTAGCGCCGCTCGGCTTCACGCTCCGCAAGTCCCCGGCGGTAGGCAGGAACCGCCGTCACCACCGGCACCCGCGCGGGGGGCCGGGTGCGGCCGCCGCCCACCCCCGGCTACGCTGGCGCGCAGACGGTCGTTCCCTGGAGAAGCTGCCTGTGCACATGGGACTGGTGATCACCGAGGAAGAACAGGAGCCCAGCTTCTCGGACATCGCGAGTCTCGTGGTGTGGTGTATGGCCGTGGGAATCTCCTACATTAGCGTCTACGACCACCAAGGTGAGGCCTGCTAGGAGGTGGGGTGGCAGAGGTGTCTCTGACCCAGGAACTGCATATCTGTCAAGTGTGCCCGGGATCGCCGCGCACAGAGGCCTCCCTCCTGCCCTGGGAGTTCCCGAGGCCCTTAAATGCAAATCACAGTGCCAGCGCGCTTTCTAGGAAGGGAGTTCAGCTTTACTGAGCACCTATTAAGTCCCTGGATTTGATTCAGTAGGGTTTTTTTTCCCAACATTTAAAAAATATTTATTCTTTATAATACTGCAGTAAGGTAGATGGTGTTTGTATACCTTTGTTTCACAGAAGAGGGAGCTGAGGTTCAAAAACATTCACTGATTTGCCCAAGGTCACAAAAGTAGTAATGGGGAAATTGGAATTTTAGGCAGGCTGTGCTTTTTCCGATCGTTACCATTTGGTTACATCACTGTGGTTCTCCAGAGAGGTTCAAGGCACTGCTCTTAAGTGCGGTCAGACTGTGGAGGAGTTATGCAGGGGCTGTGTGGTAGGGACTGCAAATGAGAGCTGTTGGGGCCAGGTGGCATTTGAGCTCTGGTTTTGAAACGTATGGGAGAAATTGGATCGGTAGAAGGGAAGATGGTTTATTTTGGAAACCTGGGATTATGTGGATCCTCCATCCTTGGTGAACAGTACTGTACTTGATACAGTTGTCTTCTCATAAACTTTGATTGAGCGAATGAATTTCACTACAGGGACTTTTCATAAGTTAAAAAAAAAAAGCAACACTTACTCGGTGACAACAAACTTAAAATACTATGCCAGGCATATTGCTTGGAATCTTGACTGTCATTCCATGGACTCAGGCTTGTGGAGGCAAAGGCACATACATAGGTGACATGGGATGTTTGGGGAGTAAAGTAACTGTAAAAGGAGAAGAGGTAAATTCTAAATAGAGGAACTTGAGAGTTCATATAGAGGAGATGGGATTTGAGCAGGATATTGGAGAGTTTCCAAGAGATAAAGTTGAGGAAGGCTGTAAATGTCACCTTTGGATTTAAGTCAAATCCTGAGTGCATTGGAAGTTCCTGAAAGATGTGATAAGAATGATTTAGGAGTATCGGTGGGAAGGAAAGAAAATGAATGTTTTATTCTTTGTTCAATAACTTAAATTACCTGTATGCTCTAGAGAAGCAACAACTTGAGTTTTACCTTTAAATCTTCATCAGATTAGTAGACTTAAGTGCAGGGTTTTGCTAGGATAAGTAGTGATCTCTGACTGCCCTATTATCTTCCTTGCAGCCAGGAAGTAATATGGTTACTCACTAACCTGTCATCTCCATGATTTGTCCTGTGGAGTAAAGTTTAATAATATATTCAGAGACTTACTGTGTACACTTTGCTAAAAAACTCAACAGAAACTGGGCACGTGGCTCACGTCTGTAACCCCAGCAACGCTGGAGATGGAGGTAGGAGAATCCTAGGTTTGAGGCCAGGGGAAGCCTGCATAACTTAATGAGACCTTGTCTGAAGATAAAAAAATAAAGGGGCTGGGTATGCAACTCAGCGGTATAGTGCTTGCAAAGCATGTTTGAGGCCCTGTGTTCCACGCCCAAGTACTGCACCAAAAAAAAAAGAAAAAAAAAGAAAGAAAAAAAAAAGAACTCAAAAGACCAGTAGAAATCATGAGACTCTTAGGAAGTGACACAATCCTCTCTTAAACCAGTGCAACCAGTATTGTCTGGAGACTAAAATAAATCAAAAATGGAAATTAGTTAAATTAAGCAGTGTGGTGGATTGACTTAAATATAGGTGTTTCTTTTAAATCAATTACTTTTATCTTTCAACGTTGTTAGGTGCTGTCGAGTCGGTATCCTACTCATATCGACCCTCACAGGGTTTTCAATGGCTGACTGTTTCAGGATTGCCTTGGGAGTGGATTGCCTGGCCCTTCTCCCATTTTTGCGGTGCTGGGAATTGAACTCGGGGCCTCAGAGACTGCAGCCCAGAGCTCTACCCACTGAGCTAAATCCCAGCCCTTATCTTTCAATAGGGAAGGAAAATGCATGGCTAAATTTTTTGAAGTAGTGACTGTGCCTCCTCATGTGGATTATAATATTGCCACACTTCCTTGTTCTGGCAGTTTTTGTTATTGAATTTCTGATGTAATTCAGGCATATCCTGTGACATATTTGCTTAAAAGAAAAATGATTGGTAATGAAAAGGAAGGCAAATCAATCTAAATTTTGATTGAGAACTGAAAGGAGATTTAAGGAGCATTTTCAGTGAGTGGACTTAGAGGATTTTGTGTTGTACAAAAGCATTTTGTTTGTTTGTTTTTTAAAGGATAAGGGAGAATTTCATTGTTTGAGTAATAAACCTTCAATTTACCTATCCTTGTTTTTAACTGAGGCACTCATTTAACCAGTTGGATGTATATTCAGTACCAGATACTCTTCCAAGCATGAACATTCTTGGAATCCTTGTGTACAGACCTTCCTTAATTCCTGTGCTTATAGAACCTTAAATTTTAGTGGGAGTATGGTCTCTAATATATGTGTGAAATATGTAGTATTAGAAGTATAATGAGAAAAAAATAAAACAGGGAAGGGAGGGTGGGAATGGTAAAAGTCAATGATGTAGGAAAAGGTGCAGTTTTAAACAGGGTGACCAAGGAAAGTGACTTTTGAGTATGCACCTGAAAAGAAGTGGGGAAACTGGCCATGTGGATATATGAGAAAAATTGGCCTTTTTCAGGAGCTATATATTCAATTTTCAAGCTATATTTAGTTTTTCCCCAGTCATCTTTTGAATGCCTTCCAACCTGGGGGGTTCATTTTCTGGCACTATATTTGACAGTGTTTTTTGCTATTCATAGAATTTTCAATGGCTAATTGTTTTGAGAGTGGGCTGCTGGGTCCTTCTCCTTAGTCTGTCTTAGTCTGGAAGCTCAGCTGAAACCTGTTCACCATAGGTGGCCCTGCTAGTATCTGAAATACCAGTAGCATAGCTTTCAGTGTCACAGCAACACACAAGCCCCCAGGGCATGACAAGCTGACAGACATGTGGAGGCCTCAAAGTCGTGTCAACTTTAATTACAGGAATGGAGTGAAGCCCCTCAGACCTCCTTTTGCTAATGTGGCATGCATCAAAATGGTCATATGTTGCTGTTAGGTGCCATTGAGTCATGTCTGACTCATAGTGACCCTCATAGGGTTTTCAATGGCTGATTGTTTCAAGATTGCTTTGGGAGTGGATTGCCATGTCCTTTTCCCATTTCTGCGGTGCTGGGAATCAAACTTGGGATCTCAGAGACTTCAGTGTCTTTATCAACTGAGCTAAATCTCAGCCCCAAATAGAAATGAGGAGAAAGATAATGGCTGCAACAATAGGCTCAAGCATAAAAAGATTGTGTGCATGGCACAGTGTTGGATAGTGTTTTGTACTGCTGTACTTAGGGTTGCTATGAGTTAGATCTAACTTGTTGTTGTTAGATGCCGTCAGGTCGGTATCCGACTCATAGCAACCCTATGTACCACAGGCGAAACACTATTGTCAGTTCTTCTCAGCTATTCATAGGATTTTCAATGGTGGATTGATATTTGGGAGTGGATTGCCTGGTCTGTCTCCCAAGCCTACAGCACCTAGTGTCCCCAGGCCATCTCCCACACAAGTACGAACCAGGCCGGACCGTGCTTAGCTTCCAAGATCTGATGGACTCGGATGCCACAAGTCTACAGCTGCAGGCAGATCCAACTTAAGGGCACCTAACAATGACTGTTTAACCTTCTACTGCATCCATTTTTTGTTTACTTGATGTTACCTCCTCCTAGAAGGTCCTCTTTGCTTTTTTTTTTTCTGGCAAATGGCTATAAACCTGCCAGAAGGCTATTGCTGATCCTTTTGAGTCCATCCTATCACCTGTTAGTCTCTCTTGACTATTCCATTCCCTATCTTGCTCTGTCCCTCAATCTCCTTAGAATTTTGGGTATCTCTAAAGATACTTATGTTCTCTACTATGTATTCATATGTGCCTGAAGTTTCTTAATAAATTACAAGCTCCACAGATGTTCTCTGCCCTTCTCATTTTTGGTTTTCTTATGGTGTGGCTTGGTATTATGCCTGTAATGGGTGGTCAATATTTATTCCTCAAATTTAGTGATGTGCTTGCTGCATTTCCTATAGATAAGCATAATGAACTGAATTACAGTTTCTGTTTCCCAATGATAAAACCCATAATCCTTAAGGAAAATGAGCATAGTTTTCTCGAGTTTATAGTTTGGTCCCCTGACATAGATGATGTTGGGAAATACAATTCTCATTAATGATTATTCTCTTCATGTTGAAATACAGAGGTGCCAGAATGTTGAAAGTTCAAATATATACATGGTTATATATTATATACTGATCTGTATTACCTGGAGTGCTTATATTCATTCTATCATGTGGAAACTCATGTAAGGAAACCAATATTTCTAATATTTACCTTTGTGTAGTTTACTCTTGTCCAGAATTTGCATTTATGTAAGCATTCTAAAATGTCCTCTTTTCCTTTTTATGGCAAAGGACTAGCTCTCTGGCAAAGGTTTGTAATGGGTCCATCCAAACTGTCACCTTCTTGTTAGTTGCC
>VMDO01009379.1:0-64537 GCA_007922755.1 Pedetes capensis | reverse complement strand
AGTGTGTGTGTGTGTGTGTGTGTGTGTGTGTGTGTGTGTGTGTGTAGTACCAGGGGATTGACCTTGGGGCCTCCTGCATGTTAGCAAGTGCTCTACAACTGAGCTGCTCCCTTCCCCTTATTTATTTATTTATTTATTTATTTATTTATTTATTTATTTAGACAGGGTCTTGCTAAGTTGTATAGGCTGCCTGTGGCCTCAAACTTGAGATCTCCCTGCCTCAGCTTCCCAATTTATTAGGCCTATAGGCATGCACTACTGCGTGTAGCCTCTCCTGCTTTTAACTTCTGAAATGATTTCAATATCTGAGTACTCTTTCATTTAACTATTGTACTAGATCTGTGTATTAAAATAAATGTTCATCATAGTAGTATTCTTTGTTGAATTATTTCATACCATATGCTATACAAAAATGCATTAAACATAGCAGTTTTACAGATCAAGAAACTGAGAATTAAAAGGTCAAGACACATATGTAGTAAAGTGCAGGTCCAGAATTTGAATCAGATTTTATTCAAAATCTTTTGTACTTACAGCCTTTATGTTTTATTGATTTCCATTGTAAAGAGAGTATGACTACAGTAGTCACTTTTAGTACTATTTCTACTGTATTGGTTTTTTTCAAGCCATGATAAAGTTGTATTTATCTACAAATGATAGAAGTTATTATTTTATTTATTTATTTATTTATTTATTTATTTTGTAGTACTTGTGAGTTGAACCCAGGGCCTTGCACATATTTTGCAAGTTCTCCACCACAGGTCTTCACCCTCAGCCCATTTTTTATTTTTCATCATGAGACAAGGTCTTATTAAGTTATGCAGACTGCCTCTGGGCTCGAACCTACAATCCTCTTGCCTTTGCCTCCTGAGTTGTTAGGGTTATAGGTGTGGGCCACCACTCCCAGCCTAGAAGTTATTTATAAAAGAAATTTAAAAGCAAATGGTGTTTGTTATATCACTGATATAATGGTTCATTCTGAGTTATAGAACACTTTATAAAAAAATTTTATAGGATACTTTTTTAACCAACTTTATTTAATTTTATGGAGCTCTTGCTCTCTATTGAACTATTTGTCAGATGAGCAGAATCTGTGAAAATATTTTCATTTTAAAAATAAACAGCCTGAGCTAGGGATGGTTCTCAGGGGTAGAGTGCTTACCTCATGCGTGGGAGGCCCTGGGTTAGATGAACAGTATCACCGAAATGAACAAGTAAGTAGATAAAATGTGCAGCCCAAAGCAGAGAAAGTCTTCATGGTTTGTTCACTTTACATACCTCTTATACCGAAGGGCTGAGACTTAAAACCTAGGACTCATTCCGTTACACTGTGCCACCATTACCTGTATTTGTTCCCTTGCTGCAGCATACAAATTCCAGTAAAACTGGTGCTCTATGAGGTATCCTGATGCTCACTCTTGAAATAAAATAGTTGAATGACTTATAAGATTTATTTTGTTATAACTATGTTAGTGATGGGGCTAGGTTTAGCTCAGTTGGTAGAGTGCTGTACTGCATTTTCTCTGAGGACCTGGGTTTCATCCCCAGCACTGCAAAAACAGGAGAGAGACATGGCAATCCACTCCCAAAGCAATCCCTAAACAATCAGCTATTGAAAACTCTATGAGGGTCACTGTGAGTCAGACCCAACTCAACAGTACCTAATAATAGCAACATGTTAGTGATGTAAAGTTTTAATAGTTTTTAATTTTAAGTAATTTCACTGTAAGTGTATGTTTTCCTCTTTCTGAAGATTCCTCTCTAATAGTGTTATAACTGAGTTGTTAGCTTAAATGAGGGTAACCACTGGGTAACTTACTTAGGTATTTAGTTAAAAAGAAAAAGGTAGACCAGTTTGGAGAGCAGGCATTTGTGTATAAATACATATTCTTTAATTTCATAGCTGGGGAGGCACTTTATAACTAGGAGAGATTGCTTCAGGGTTTATCTAATTTTTCTACCTTCCTTTGCCCTTGTAAATACATTTTCTTAGATATTTCTTAAAAAGATGTTTCTATAAAAGGAATGAACAACCACAGTAAAAATTCTAATTTAAGACTTAAAAGATGTTAAATATGTATTTTAGAAGTCCTGTTTTATAGAATTGATTATACTTTTCATACAAATTTTAAAAGAATATTTAAGGAGTGCAGACAAGATTTGTTGACAGCATACTTGTTTAATTAAACTTCTTGTTACTTGGTTCACTTAATTTGAAAAAGGTATGTATGATATGGCTTTATTACCCAGCTAGTGTGTAATTTGGTTGGGTGTCAAAGTAGGTTAACAATTGAGACCTATAAATAATTCCAAAATGTCATTTTGACTCTTGTAGAGAAGTTAAAAGTCTCTGAAAGCAGTGTATAATCTAATGGGTAGGACTGACGTTCTTAAGTCTACTGTTTTTGAACTATTTTCTGCTCATGACTTCCATGACACCACATATGCTTGAATTTCTTTCTGTCTCGCTACATGTTTCTTCTGAGCCTTATGCTGGCTTCTCCTCTACTGTTTCCCTTCTAACTGATGTGATGTACTAGGGTTTCCAGCTGTGTGTATGTGCTTGTCTTTCTGTTCAACTCTGCCAGTGTAGCCTGAGAGCAGCCATAAATGACTGGATGTAGCTACCTGTGTTCTAGTAGCAGTAGTTTGCTGACCCCTGCTGCAGGGCATCTTTCAAATTCCAGGAATTTAAGTTATTTGTGTGCTGACATGTTATTTTGTATCTCCAGCCCTTGAACTCTTGCATAATTTCAGACTTCTGCATCTCAAATACCTAGCATGTCCAAAACAGTTGTTGCTGTTGTTAGGTGCCATCTGGTCGGGTCTGACTCAGTGACCCTATGGACAACAGAATGAAACACTATCTGACACTGTGCTGTGCAAACAATCTTTTTTATGTTTAAACCCATTGTTGTAGTCACTGTGTCAATCCATTTAGTTGAAGGTCTTCATTTTTTTGCTGACCCACCACTCTCCCAAATATAATATCCTTCTCCAGGGATTATTCCTTCCTAACATGTCCAAAATATGTAAGACACAGTCTAGCCATCTTTATTTCTAAGGAGCACTCTGGTTGCACTTCTTACATCATTTTGTTGTATTGTGGGGGCTTGCATGTTGCTATGATGCTGACTAATTGCACAATGCTATGATGCCACTGATATTTCAGGTACTAGCAGGGTCACCCATGTTGGGAAGGTTTCAGCTGAGCTTCCACACTAAGATAGAAAATAGAGAGAAGGACCCAGCAGCCCACTTCCAAAACAATTAGCCATGGAAAACACTGTAGCAGAGAAACACTGTGAGATACAGCCCAAAACAGTACAGTTGTCTTTTCCCCCACACCTATCCCTGTCACATTTTTCCCCATCTCAGAAAATATGACTACATACAATCTAGTTGCTCAAGCTAAAAACAAATACCATATGAATCTTCTCTTAAACTATGTCCCAGCTGTAATCTGTCAACAAGCCTCCTTGGCTTTATTTCTAAAATATGTCTTAAATCCTCCTCTTGCTTTGGTCTCTACAGTAGCTACTCCAGTTTGAGTTACCATTGTCTTTCACTTGTGTTACTACACTAGCTTCCTGATTGCTGTTTATTTCTTTGCTGGTTTCTGTTTAATCCATTCTTCACCTACCAGCAAAGTAATTGGGTGTTTTTTTGTTTGTTTGTTTTTGGTGTGTGTATGTGGGTGTGTGGGTGTGGTGCTGGGAATTGAACACAGGGCCATGTGCATGCTAGACAAGCACTCTATCACTGAGCTAAATCCCCAGCCTTTTTTGAGACACAGTCTCACTATCTAGCTCAGGCTGTTCTTGAATTCACTGTTAGCCCAGACTGGCCTTGAACTCAGGATCTTTCTGTCTTTCCCTACATAGTGAGGGGATTATAGTTTTGAGCCATTGCACCTGGCTATGATCTGATTTGGTGTTCTCTCTCTCCCTCCCTCCCTCTCTCCCTGTCTTTCTCCTTCTTTCTTTCTTTCTTTCTTTCATTCATTCTTTCTTTTGTGGTACTTGAGGTCTAAACCAAGAGCCTTGCACATACTTTTTTTTTTTTTTTTTTTTTTTGCAAGTGCTCTACCACTGACCTGCACTCCAGCTTTTTTATTTTTTATCTTTAGACAGGATCCTGTTAAGTTACTCAGGTTGCCTCTGGCTTCAAAATTGTGATCTTCCTGCCTCTGCCTCCCAGGTCACTGAGATTACCAGCATCCACCACGACACCTGGCTTTATGATCTCTTTTTTATAGCATCATTCAAACTCTGAGTAAAACCTTCCAGCAGCTTCTTATTGTATTGAGAATGTTTTTTTTTTTTTTAATTCATTCGGAGGGCTCATGGGGCCCTTCTTGTAGAAATGCTGATTTCTATGTTTTAAGAACTGAATATCATCAGCAAAGACCTTTTTGGTTTAAAATAATACAAGGTTAAAATAATGATGAGACTGGCAGTGGAGAAGGATACATGTTATCTAAGTGAGAAAGAGCAGGATACAAAATTGCATAATTATATATACCAGGATTATAGTGCCTGTGGGCAAACACTGGAGAATATTAAAAAATCAGTAATTGTGTTATGATGATAAAGGTAGGAACATTTCAGTATGTTATGATGGAAGGTTAGAAAACATTCTCTTAATTGTCTAAAGTTTGAACTTCCTTTATGTAGTTTTGAACATTACAATTTAAAACAAACCATTTGTTAGAATTTAAAAGAAAGCATATGTTTGGGCCCCAGCCTGCATTGCATTAATAGATGCCAAAAACACTGTAGTCTTTCTGAGATATGGCTTTCCTACAATAATATTTGATTATTTCATGGAAATTGAAGGGTTTTGTGCGTGTGTGTGCGTGTGTGTGTGTGTGTGTGTGTGTGTGTGTGTGTGTGTGTGTGTTTTCGGCAATGACTTTTTCATATATCTTTTTTTATTAAAAAAGTATACATTTTAAGAGATGTTATTTGTGTATTACTTTTTGAAGTTGGATTGAATTATGGTAACAATGTATAGTATGATGTTTGCCCTAAAGATGGTGTTAATAAAATGCTAGTGCCACCATGCACAGGCAGGACAGTTAAAGAAAATTGCTGAAGCATAGGCATCATTTGAGGAGCACAAGACCGTTTTGAAGTTGTATTTGAAATTTGAGAATGTTGTGGAAGTGCAGTTGGCATGAGTATGCAGCAGAACTTCCAACACACCTAACAATTGTACACATTCATGATAAGGTTGTGACACATGGCTATACTGTGATGTGTATAGGGCAAGATCTGGGAGGGCTCGCACAGCAGGAAGACGTGCTGCTTCTGCAGTGGTCACCACTTTGAGCATGTCTTGTAATTGCAGAAGTCAGATGTGACTTGTATTCATCTTTTGCTATTGGTAAATATTTGAGTATTACAATTTCAATACAGTTTTTCCCATTATTAAAATGTGTATACATTTTGGGACATCCTCTGTATACAATTGTTTACATTTGGGAATTTGAAGCTTCATTAAATGGTTTAGAGCAACAAAATATAACATGAAATCCCTCATTATTTCAAAAACGTGTCTTAGATTCCCAGATTACTCTTAAAGAATTTAAGATACCCATTTTGTTTGCCTTGTGAAACCTCAAAAGCCTTTTATAAAGAGCTTTAGAAGCTGGGCACCATGGTGCACACCTGTAATCCCAGTGACTCAGGAGGTTGAGGCAGGAGGAGCGTGAGTTCTAGCCGAAAGCAGCCTGCCCAAATTAAGGAGACCTTGTCTCAAAATAAAAAATAAAAAAGGGAAGGGGCTGGGCTAGAGATGTGGCTCAGTGGTAGAGCATTTGCCTAGCATAGGTAAGGCCCTGGGTTCCATCTTCAGCTCCATAAGTAAGTAAGTAAATAAATAAATAAGATATAAAAAGAAAGAGCTATAGAAAAAAAAATAGAGCTGTAGTCCTAGTTTTTTCAAAAGATAGTACTCACTTGTAAAAATATCAATTTTATTTAATTGAGTTCAACTTTTGTAGCATTGTTCATTTTTCAGAGTTAAAAATAGTTACTGAGTGGGAATTAAAGTCAGCAGATTTAGATTTCAGGCCAAATTCGTAGGCACTTGAGGACAATTGCTTGACCTTTCTTAGCTATTTCCTAATCTGTAAAAGGGCTGGGATTTAGCTCAGTTGGTAGAGCGCTGCACTGCAGTCTCTGAGGTCCCGAGTTCGATTCCCAGCACCGCAAAAATGGGAGAAGGATGTGGCAAAACCCACTCCCAAGGCAATCCCGAAACAGTCTGCCATTGAAAACCCTATGAGGGTCGCTATGAGTCGGACACAACTTGACGGCACTTAACAACAACAACAATCTGTAAAAGGATAAAATAAATTCTTTAAGTTCAATACTGTGTAGGGTGATTCTGTAACATACTAGTTTGTCAAAAATTTGAGTGTTTTCAAGTGCTTTTCCTTAAGTTAATTATTTCTACAGGAATATCATGTCAACTTTTTATGTAAAATGACTTGAGATAATTTCTTTATATTTATTCTATCATTTTGGCTTTCGTTTAGGTATTAGAGGGCAAACAGGATGGATTATAAGAAAAAGAATATCTACATAAATTATGCTATTACTAGAGAAATTTCCTATTTCAGTGAAAGCCACTCTTGTATTTTGTATGTTGTTTATCATGTGAAGTAATATATGTGTATAGACTTTGAATGCCAAAGAAAATTGTAAGCTGATAATAGTGTTCTAGGTGAAGTCAGTACTATAGTGCATAATCAGATTTCTAGATGGGGGCAGCTTGTGAGGCAAATAGGAGTCCTCTTGCTCATAATCTGTTTCATTCAAGCACTTAGCTGAAACTACACATTTTTATTTCAACTCTTCATCCAAATCAGTCAAGACCAAGGTTCTGTTTAAAACAACTTTATGGAGGTCTTCTTTGTAAAAGATACTTTGTGACTATGCCTCTGTGTAATAGTCTTCCATTTAAAACAATAATTTCTGCCTCTGTGCAATCAGGAAGTTTCTGCTTTTATTGTAAGAGGTTCCTGGAAACTTTAAAAAAAAATTCCATTCAATGACATATCCCTTTGGGTTTTGCTGTTGTTAGGTGACTCTTTGTGCACTGATAATTTAGTTTGTTAAATAAATACTGGACTGTTGTATGGAAGGTGCCTTAGGGGCAAAGAAAAGAGTAAGATAAAAGTTTACAAGTAAGAACATAGTTCAGTCATAGTGGTAGGTGATTAAGCTATCATTGTTTTAAAGGTATAATATTAGATTATTAAGGGATTTGAACAAAATGTGTATATGTGTGAGGGCTGAGAGTGAGTCAGAGAAGGAACGGGGCACATCTGATAGAGGTACAGGGAAAGGCATGTTGGGGATAGGTGACATTTCAACTGACTTGTGAAGAATTAGAATTTTATAGGAATGGGCTTGGGAAGGTAACAAAGGAATGGGAGTCACTTCCTCTATTTTTGGCGACGTAATTCATCTACTTCATAAGCATGAATTATTTCCACTCACTAACTGAGGAAGCATAGACTGGAGTGTTACTGTTGAGTTGAGCAGTTGTTAATACAATGGGCATTTTAGAGCCATTGGAGATATTGGAGTTGGAATGTGCCAAGACTGAAGATGTATCCAAAGATGAGTGACTTGCTTGTCATTCTAATAATACATGCTAGACTGGGCAGAAGGAACCATTAGAAGGTAGTTGTCATATCATAAAGAAGGCTGTAGTGGCTTGAAACAGTGGGTGCAATGGACAAAAGGAATAGGGATACAGCAAATATTGCTGTAGAGTAGTATATGAGCTTAGCCTTTTAGTAGGACATGGTGGGGGGTGATAACACTAGAGCATAGAGAAGATCCCTGGGTGACTGCTAAGGTAGTGATGCCTTTAATAAAAATAGAATGTCAAGCAGAAGAGCTGGTTTTTTTTTTTTTTTTTTTTTAATTTATTAAACAGCTTTATAGCAGGTAAGTTTTTTTAGAGTATGTTGTTGTTTTTGTTAGGTGCCATCAAGTCAGTGTCTGACTCATAGCGCCCCTATGTACAACAGATGAAACACTATTGTCATACTTCTCTGCTACTCATAGGGGTTTCAATGGCTGACTGTTCTTTTTTGGGGGGTGGGGGATGGATTGCTGGATCCTTCTCCCAAGCCTACAGTATCTGGTCTTCCCAGGCGGTCTCCCATCCAAGTACTAACCAGGTGCAACCATGCTTAGCTTCTGAGATCTGACAGGGATCGGAGGCCACAGTGTTACTGCTGCAGGCTTTTGGAGTGTAGAATAGGTTTTTTAACGACAGTACACCTTTAAGGAATAATCACAAGGAAAACTGAGGGATCTGAAGAAGCTTAGGTAGCCCTGCAAAGGAACTTGGAAAAACTTACATTCCCTGGGTGACTCAGCGTAATGATGTCTCTATTCCCCAAGGGAAGGTAAAAAGCCAGAGAACAGAAAATGAAACAGGCTTTTAGAGGGAAAGGTGCCTTGGATAAACAGAGAAAATGGCAGGCTCAAAAGAGAGAGAAAGAGGCTGTGCACGTGGTCATTGGAGAGAGAAGAGCAAAGGAGCAGAGAGGAAGAGAGAGAGGAGGAGCTAGTGGAAGAAGAGCTGCAGAATAGAGAGTAGGCACATGTTCTCTCTAGTTTTATTCAAACTAGGGAACATCCTTTAGCTCAGTTGGTAGAGCACTGCGCTGCAGTCTCTGAGGTCCTGAGTTCAATTCCTAGCACCGCAAAAATGGGAGAAGGGCCTGGCAATCCACTCCCAAGGCAATCCCGAAACACTCAGCCACTGAAAATCCTATGAGGGTCGCTATGAGTCGGATACCTACTCAATGGGACCTAACAACAACAAAGAGAACATCCAGTGTGACATCAGCCCTAGGCACCCACCTGTGAGCACCTAGTATAATGTGTTTTGTAAATGGCTGAAGGGCTGGGTGGGGATTGGAATCCATTTGAAAATGCCCTTCCAGTGTCCTCAGAGACCCATCTGGCTTCTTCATGGCAGAATGACAGGAACCATTTTCAGTCCCCTTTCCCTTCATATTGCCTGCTAATGGATAAACTAGCTACCTAACATTGCCACCTCAAGAGTTGGGGCCCCTAAAATCATTTAGGGAATGGTGTGACAAATTGTTCTGGCTACTTCCGGCTGAGAAGGGGTGTAGAGGAGTTTAGGCTCCCCACTCTTGCTGACCTTTAGACTCAGGAAGAGTGGTCAGAGGGACTCCAGTGTATCAGACTGGAGTTGTAGCACCACGTGGGGATGAATTTACT
The DNA here is from genome assembly GCA_007922755.1 of Pedetes capensis. Lineage (NCBI taxonomy): Eukaryota > Metazoa > Chordata > Mammalia > Rodentia > Pedetidae > Pedetes > Pedetes capensis. Next base: position 55,256 of record VMDO01009379.1, on the reverse strand, counting down.
GTAAACAAGAGGACATGAACTTAAAACAGTTTAGTAGGCAGGTCCCAAATATTAAAATTATGATGACCATAATTATTATTGGTATAATCAACTTATATCAGAAAAATAGAGAAAGCCATTTTACTAGAAAGAAATGTAGTGTCTGACATACTCTGGATTTGGTTTTATAAGTTATGCAAAGAAGAACAGATGTTAGCGGCAATGTCAGGAATATATACATACAGCATTTAATTTTGATAATGGCACAAATGCTCCCTTTGAGCAGCTATGAGAATATCCAGTGTTAAACAATTTTGTAGGATAGCTATGCCCATTATCTTGACCTTTGAGTTAAGGGTGAGATCTCTTGGGCTGTAAAAAGCATATGGATGGTTATATATTGAGAGAGTAGCAAAGTACAAAAGAAAAATCCCAAGAAGCAATCTAGGGTTCTGTAGATTAAAAGGAAAAAAATACCAAGTTGTAGCTATTGAACACATACAATGACATTGGCAGTGCCTGAAAAAAACATGAAACAATTTAAACATGAATCAATATTATAACTACTGATAGGTCTGTGAATGAGACTTATCCTTGTATATAAGGAAGTTGAGATGTGCTCTTTCGTACTTGAAGATAACTCAGGTCTCTGAACAGTTAACAGGAATTGGCACTTTTGTCATAAGGATGTTCTTGAGGCTGTGGATGCTCAGAAGGAACAGGTGTTATTAAGCAATGGGCATAACAAGGGGAGTTGGTTGGGGCTCTTCTACCTGGGAAGAAGCTGATCCAATGGAGACTCATTTTTAAGTCTGTAGTAATATAGTTTATTGGTTCTGTTTGTAGCTCACACACTTTGTTATTGTTGTTATTACACTTTGTTGTTGTGGTTAGGTGCCTTCGAGTCAGTATCCGACTCATAACGACCCTGCGTACAACAAGTGAAACACTAGTGTCAGTGCTTGTCTGCTGTTTATAGGATTTTCAATGGCAGATTGATTTTTGGGAGTGGGTTGCCGGGTCCATCTCCCAAGCCTACAGCACCTGGTGTTCCCAGGTGGCCTCCCATCCAAGTACTAACCAGGCCCGACCCTGTTTAGCTTCTGAGATCTGACAGGATTGGATGCCACAGGGCCACGGCTGCAGGCCTATTAGGAGACAGGAGACCTTTATCACTAAGTTTTAATAAACCCCTCTGTTAGGCACTTAAGTGTGTTACTCTATTTCCCTTTGTAATTAAGGGAACTGTTCTTTCTAGTCCCTTACAATGCACCATAATTACCTGTATGGGTTGCCAGACAGCTTTTAAAAGAATCTTTTGATTTTGGGCATTTTTGTCAGCACTAATTACTACATAAATTTACACAGAAAGGGGCTGTGGGTAGCCAGATTAAGGCAGAGAATGAAGCCCCCAGTATCTGAAAGGAAGTTAATATTCATACCTGCCATGTCAAGAGTCACCCAGAAACATTGATTGATTTTTGTAGTTGCTTGAGGTGGGCTTTGCCAGAAAACCACGGGCAGCTTTTAGTCCAAGGGCAGGCTTTACAGGAGCTGAATGAAGGAGTGTCGTCTCTTCAGAGGGCAGAATTTCACTGCTCACCGTGGGGTCCTCTTTGTAGAGGTGGCAAAGCCCTGATTGCTTCGGACTTTGCAGGTAGTCCCTTTTAGTGCGCTGTTTTTCTCCAGCAGTTGAGATTTTAAGTCACCTGTTGTCTCACCACTCTCATACATTTACTGTTCTCCTTTTGTCTCTTCTGCATGCCTTACTTAACCCTAAATGCATATAAATTTTACTCTTACAGTCCTGTTCCCTTTTCTTCTAACTTGATGTAATTGAGAGCTAGCTTTATAGTATAAACGGCCTAGTTTTAGTTCACTTTCACATGCTTATAGGACTTCAAGGTAGAATTAGGTGTTGGGATGAACTGGAAATATTAGGAACCAAATGGTGATGTTTGCTTAATATTTTAATGCTTAGTTTATCATGGTGCTTTCACATTTTAATTTTTAAATTTATTACATTAAGTTATTTATCTTAATTACTGAGTTCTGGCATACACTTAAATTTGCACCTCAGTTTTTGCCACACTTATTTTACACACCTGTCTTGGCCCCTAGTAATTTTAAAGTCTTATGAATGACTAGATTGAAGAAAGAGGAGCACATGACAGCAAGAGGGCTGAGGAATAGTCTCCATTTAGGGTGGAAACAAGGAGAAGAGTCTATGGAAGATGAGAGGAGGCTATACAAGGAACATGCTGGGAATTGAATCAGAAGAAGACATTCAGGCAATCAGGGATGAGGATAGCATTTTGAGAAGGAAGCAAGGTGCTGTTTAAGAGTAATGCTTCAGAAAAGTTGAGAAGGGAAGAATAAAGATTGAAAAGAGATGAAAGACTTATTTTGGTGATTAAGAATATCATAGCTGGTAGAGAAGACTTGGATGGGAAACTTAGATAGGAAGGGGGGAGGGGGGAAACAGAGGAGGGTAAGGGGTAACCTATATGAATAATGCTTATCAAATTGCATATATGAAAATTGTCACAACGAAAAGCATGTCAAAATGAATCACATTATGATGTACATTAAAAATTTCTAATAAAAAAAAAAAAAGAATATCATAGCTGGGACTACAGAGATGCATTCTGGGAGGCTCAGGTGGGAGGATCATGAATTTGAGGCCAGTTTGGACTGCACAGAGAGTACCAGGTCAGCCTTGGCTACAGGCATTAGAGCACTTGCCTAGATTGCAGGAGAGGCCCTTGGGTGCCTTGAAGAAAACAGGAGTTCCTGAGAAGTTCCCATTTTAATCTGGAGGCTAAGGTAAAGATAAGTGAGGCCCTGAGTTTGATTCCTAGCACCGCAAAAACGGGAGAAGGAACTGACAGCCCACTCCTGAAACAGTCAGCCATTGAAAACTCTATGTGAGTTGCTGTGAGTTAGATATGATTCTACAAGACTTAACAAGAACAAAAATCATAGGACTAGTTTTTTGGGGGCACTGGGAATATGAACCTAGGGCCTTGAGTATGATAGGCCAGCACTCTACCACTGAGCTACAGACCCAACTAAAGCATTTTCTTTTAAAAATATCAAAGGACAGGATCAATGTGATGTGAATAGGCAAAAGGAAGATTTCCTGGCATTTGTTGTTGTTAGGTGCTGTGGTAGTGTCCCACTCATAGTGACCCTCATAGAGGTTTCAGTGGCTGATTGTTTCAGGGTTGCTTCTCCAGTGAACTGCCACATCCTTCTCCCATTTTTGCGGTACTGGTGTTTAGTTACTATTAAAATGAATAAACCTTAGTTCAAATGGGAAATATACTCACCATTTTATCTAATTTATTTATTTATTTATTTATTTATTTATTTATTTATTTTTCGGTACTGGGGTTGAACCCAGGACCTCATACTTGCATGCTTTGCAAGTACTGTACCACTGAGCTGCACCCCCAGCCCATTTTTTAAAATACTTTTTTGAGACAGGGTTTCGCCAAATTACGCGAACTGCCTCTGGTCTCGAACTTGCATCCTCCTGCCTGTGCCTTCCGAGTTGCTGGGATTACAGGCATATGTCACCGTGTCTGGTGCTTACCACTTTATTTTTAATAAACACATTCTGGCTGGAATGTTCTGGAGATTTTCTCAGTTTTTAAATTAAGAAATGTTTGAAATTCATTATTAGTGCCACAGTTTATACCTGTAACATAATCCAAAGTGTGATCTAAACTTTTTTTCTTTTCTGTACCTGCATTGTTGTTATTGTCAGGTGCCATTGAGTCAATATCTGATTCTTAGCGACCCTACATACAACAGATGAAATCAGTGCTTCTCTACTATTCACAAGGTTTTCAGTGGCTGATTGTTTTTTGGGAGTATATTGCTGGGTCCTTCTCCCAAGCCTACAGTATCTGGTGTTCTCAGCCGGTCTCCCATCCCAGTACTAACCAGGCCTGACCCTGCTTAGCTTCTGAGATCTGTCAGGATCAGACACCATAGTGGTATGGCTGAAGGCCATACCTGCATTAGATAATTGGAAATCTTATAACATTTTATAAGACTGTATAATATATTTTATGCTATTCAGCAGTAATATATTTGTATCATATATATGAATTTTATGATTGATTTGAGGCTAATGATTATTATCCTCCACATCTGTAGTATCACTGTGCATGTATGACTGTCATTAAAAGTTGCTATCCATATAGCCTCTGATATTAACCACTTTTCTTCAAATTTTTTTGTTAGTATTTAGGAATTTATTTTCTGTTTAATTTTGCTATAGATAGGAGTGTGCCAAAATCTTTACTTTTATACTTCTAAACTTAACAGTCCTGTAATTGCAGACATTTGTAAAAAATTACATCTTAGCCCTCTTTTCTCCAAATATACCCAGTTACCTTTGGTGATATCCTTATTTCTAGAGTGTGCAGCTCTCTCACTCTAAGGAGATGACTCCCAAATATATATCTGTATCTTAGTCTTTGATCTCCTACCTTCTTTCAGCAGAGATTTATTTGTTGAGTATTTGCTGTGCCCCAGGCACTGTGTTAGGCCCTGTAGGGCTAAAGAGATAAAATCCTTACCCACATAATTCTTATATGACCTCTTGCTTCTGTCCCATGTCTTGTAATCACTTTTACAGTAAATGCCCAAATATTTTATCATTAGCTGTCTAAAACCCAACTTTTCCTTCCAACTAGTAGAGTTCTCCCACCTACTTTAAAAAAATGTTACCATTTTCTGCTGCCTAGGATAAAAGCCATGGAATATTCTGCATTCTTCTCTAAGTAAGTCATATACCATATTTTTCTTGGTTTTTCTTTTGTGGTTAGTCTTTCTTAACCATTGGCTCAACAAATTGTGTATGGTGTCCTGCGGTAGTCTACTGTCTGTCTTTCCCTATGTTGGTGCCACATTCTCCTAAGGATTAAATTTCTACACATTTTCAAATTGCTTAAAAGTTGTTGATTAGTTCATTTGGTAAGCAGTATGGAATAAAAATTGCAGGTATCCTCTCACCCTTTTTCTTATCAGCAGCACTTATCTGTCATTTGAACATTCCAAGCTGCTTTTTCTTAAGCATTTTCACCCTCTAATGTCCGCTCCATTTTATTCTTTTAATTTTCCAAGTCACAAGACCCTAGCTCAAGTCTTGGTTCTTTTTAACAAAGTCTTCCTCCACCCAAGGAGACTGGTTTTTATAACTGTTGTTACACATACATGGCCAGTTTGGGATTTGTATGCACCTGATCCTTTCTTTTTCTTTCTGTCTGTCTGTCTGTCTGTCTGTCTGTCTGTCTGTCTGTCTCTGTCTCTGTCTCTGTCTCTGTCTCTGTCTCTCTCTCTCTCTCTCTCTCTCTCTCTCTCTCACACACACACACACACACACACACGCGCGCGCGCGCGCGCGCGCACAGTGTTCTCACTCCCAGGTAATCTTTGAACTACTTTAAAGTCAGTCCTGGAAGTACAAAGTAGAAACTGGTATAGATCAGCAAGCAATGTCCATGTCTGTCTGTTTCTTTCTCTCTCTTTCTTTCTCTCTCTCTCTCTCTCTTTCTTTCTTTCTTTTTTCTTTCATTCTTTCCTTTTGTTAGAGCTCTATGTTAAATTTATATTAAATGTATGCCACATAATTCTTTTGTCTTTCTCAGAGACTTGCTGGTAAAATGCTAAGTTCTGTGTGTAGTTGGAGGGTCAAATACCGTCTTGTGTAGGTCATTACTGTGCTTTGTTTGAATTTACTAAATTTTGGTTTTATTACTTTTGTCTCTATTTTTTATATAATGCATAGTACTTTTAGGATTAAAAGACTAATCAAAGTGAGGCAATGGTATTTAATGCACATAATAAATGTAGAGAAAATATGTTGGAGTCAAGAGCAAATAAATTCTTTGTTAATCTCCGTAAGGACATTGGATCTCAGTTTCTTAATTTGTAAATAAAGGTTTCAAGTAAATGAATTCTTATAATTCCTTTCTGGGTCTAATGTTCTTTTGTATTCATACTGCCACTAAATAGTAGTTAATCCTTGTCCTTTTTTTTTTTTGCTTTAACCTGAAGCCAGACTCTTGTGTATTAACAAGTTTTGTTGTCATGTTTCCCTTTTAGATTCTGTTTCACGATTAGTCATTACTGCTTTGTTTGAGATTTGTTCAGTTCTGGATCTAGTGTTGCATTCACAATAAGCATCCATTAATCACTGTAAAGGATAAATTAACCTAGTTGTGATTTTCTTCCTTTTAATTTTCTTTTTAAGGTATTTTCAAAAGAAATAATTCCAGATTGATGGAAGAAATTTTAAAACAACAGCAGGAACTTCTGGGCCTAGATTGTTCCAAATACTCACCAGAGTTTGCAAATAGTAATGAGAAAGATGATCAAGGTAAGCATGAATATAAAAGTGAATATGTAACATGAAGATAAGTGTTTTGTGTTTTAGAGCAAATTTTGCCAGTCATTTTTCACTCACGTTGTTCTGTTCAACTGTCAATATCTTTAATAACCAGATTTTTTCTTTGTCTCGTTGAAAACAATTTTCAGAAAAAGATAAAATAACTCATATTAAAAAGTGAATATATTTTAAAGATTTTATTTAGTCAGGCAGATTTTATAATGGATTCAACAGAAAATACAAAGAATAGACACATTTATAGATCAGGAAATTAAATGGTTATGTAAATAGAGGCAAAACTGATTTTTCTGTGGGGTGATAAGAAAGATTGAAACCCAGTGCAATGACTTGGAAGGAGGATTACAAGTTTGAGACCAGAGGCAGCCTGTGCAACTTAGACTCTGTCTCAAGCGTAAAGAATTAAAACAGCTTAGTGGTAGAGCGTTTGCGAAGTATTCTAGGCCCTGGATTCAGTCCTCCAATACCTCAAGAAAAAAAGGGGGGAAATAGATGATTGAACACATTGGAATATTATTCAGCAGTGAAAAACAACGAAATAATGTCATTTGTAGCAAAACGGATGGAACTGGAGAATATCATCCTAAGCGAACAAACCCAGGCCCAAAAAGAGAAATGCCATTTGTTCAAATATGTGGAAGCTAAATCTAGTTTAAAGGGAGAAAAACAAAAATTAAAACAAAATCTGTACATATGTAGATATATGAAAAGGAACATGGAACAATCAAGCTTGTCTAAGAAGGGAAAACATAAGCAGAGTAGAAAAAAGGGAGGAGGAAACTAGCAGGGGTGGGAGGAAGGGGGACTGGGAGAGGTTAGGGAGCAAAAGTTGTGGAAGAGGGGATGGAAAGGTGAAATAATGCAGAGGGATAAAGGGGGAGAGGATAATCTTAAATTATGTGATGCAACTACACAAATACAGGGGAGAAAATGGAAATATAACCCATAATTGTGTATGATTTTTACTACATATTAATTAAAGGATTCCATAAATTATGTAGGTTTTGAAAGTGTAACCAAAAACAATAATAGTTACACAATGGAAGTAGCCAAAGTCTTACTACTTTGTACCCGACCAACATTTATTAATAAAAGGAAAAAATGTTAAAATTATTAGTAAAATAAAATGATTATTTTTATTCTTAATGGAAAAAAGAAAGGTAATTGAAACTCTACCAGTCTAGAAATAATTTACATGTCCATAGGTAAAAATTTTGCAGAGTCTTAGCACTTGTCAAGTAGAATCAGATAAGGTATGTATACTGTAGACAATGCATAACATACATATTGCATTGAAAAAGTTTTTTTCTACAGTCTTTTTTCTTGTATTCTGTGTTGCTGCTAACTGTATTATGATTGTAGATGGAATTTTACATAAGTAAAAATTGTCAGCTAGCCTATAACTAAAATTCCTATTTTCTAGAGGATTTATTCACAATACAAGGTCATTCTGAGAGAAGGCAGTCTACATATATGTAAATGTGGTTTGGGGGTGTATGTGTCCTTTCTGAGGAGAGCAGTTAAGTATGTTTTGATACCAAAATTGAAGGGCTTAAGTGATTCTGGTTTATTATAAGAACTGTATCTTTATTTTGATCTGAACTTACTATTTCCTAAAACTGAGTTTGAAATAAATCTGGAAGAATGTGTATTTAAAAATACCTTTTTTTTTCCCCTCCAGTTTTAAATTGCCATTCTGCAGTGAAGGTGCTGTCCCCAGAAGATGGAAAAACAGATATTGTGAGAGCTGCTCAGGATTTTTGCCAGTTAGTAGCCCAGCAGCAAAAGAGGGCCACAGATTTGAACGTAGAGATGTTTGACAGTTTACTTAGTAAGTCATAAATGTTTTTAGTTTTATCCCACAAGGATACAAAGTGAAAGAAGATACCATATTTAGGTTCCTTTTTTCTGTAAAGCCTGATTTTTATTGTTATGTCACCAGCTGTGCAGCTCAGTATTGCTGCCTAGCCTGAAGAGTTCCCCTAGTCAGGACTTCTACTTGGCTTCACTGCAGAAACAAATTTCAAGATGAGTCAGAGTGAAACAAAGTTGTAGAGTTTATTAAATATATACTTGAGAATTAAGTACAAGTGCTCAGAGAAAATGAGATGCACATCCAAGACATAGACATGGCTTCCCAAGTGAGAGAAGAGCCCTTAGATGTCTTTACAAATGCATGTACATACACTTGGTAACTTTACATACACACTTAGTGACTTTACAAGGTGGATTCAGGGAAGTATCACTAAGATGGGTTTACAGAAAGGCATCACAAGGGAGTTATCTGGGCATAAATGTGGCATCTAATCACATCTGTGAGATTAGGTTAAACTCAGGTTTCAAGTATTTTGACCCCAAGCATAGCTTATTGCTATTTTAACACTTTTATTATTTAAAATATCTCTCAAAAATAATGTCTCCATGCAGACATTCCTCACAGCCGTTGTCTTGGTGGTTGTGCCAAAGTCCTCAATTTTTAGTTGATGAGATTCGAACCAGATCCTGGGGTAAAAGTTCTTTCCCTTTTCATCTCCCTTAAATTTTCCCTAGGCTGGGATTTAGCTCAGTTGGTAGAGTGCTGCACTGCAGTCTCTGAGGTCCCGAGTTCGATTCCCAGCACCACAAAAATGGGAGAAGGGCCTGGCAATCCACTCCCAAGGCAATCCCAAAACAGTCAGCCATTGAAAACCCTATGAGGGTCGCTATGAGTCGGATACCAACCTGACGGCACCTAACAACAACAACAAATTTTCCCTGTCTATCTTACCCCAGTTATACTCTTCATAGTTTTGAGATTGAAAGACCCACATGTGAAAATTATTTTGAGATAAGAAATTTTGTAGTTAGCTCACATACATGAAGATTTAATGATAAAAGAAAGGATTTTTGTTGGTTTTTTTTTTTTTTTTTTGGTAATGAAAAATTTTCTTGGAATAAGAACTTCAGCTTGTCAGCCTTCCTCCTTTCCCTCTCCCTCTTTCTTTTTAGTTTGAAGTTTCTGTTAAGTTTGAACTTAGCTTTTTACGAGGCAGTCTCCAAAATACAATATTACTAGAGACCTTCTAGGAACTTTTTGCCTTAACTTTGTGGTCCTCCTTACTAGCATAACTCTTGAGCATTTTGAAAAAAAGTAATCTTTCTAACAAATTTATGTCCACTGGTATTTTCTATAGCTGTGTGATATCAAGACATTCATTTATTTTTCTTTCATTCATATACAGTTACTTATTAGTCGTGCATTTTCTAAGTCAGTCATTTACTTACCTCATTGTTTTTTATGTCTTCTACTTTGACATGGCCATCACAGAGTACTGTTCCTCTGGCTTCTTGATCTCACTAAGTCTACTTTCACTGATTACTTACCTCTTACCTTACTCTTATATTCTCTGTCATTGTGTAATTATATATTTAGGTACAGTGAGTAGATCATTGTAGGGGCTCTCTTGCCAGAGGTTACTAGGATGAGACTGTTTCTTGAACCCTGTGAGGCCCATCCAGAAAGTAATTCATGAGGACATCCTAAAAGTTGACACAGGGCAGCCCACAGTTGGCCTTCAGGTAGCTCGTTGTTGTTGTTGTTAGGTGTGGTACCATTGAGTTAGGTCTGACTCATAGTGACCCTACATACAATAGAACAAAATACTCCCCAACACTGTGTCGTGCCTGTCACTATGTCAGTGCTTCTCTGCTATTCATAGGGTTTCCAGTGGCAGATTGTTTCAGAATTGTTTCAGAAGTGAGTTGCCAGGTCATTCTCCTGTTTTTGCAGTACTGGAGATCAAACCCAGGTGCCTCAGAGTGGCACTCTACCACCTGAGCTAAACCCCAGCAGGTAGCCCCTGGAAAAATGCTAAAGAGTTGAGCCCTGATGTTACCTTCAGGGCTTGTAAACTTATAATGAAAAGGTACATGATACTTAAAACTATTAATCTGACATAAGCAAACTCTGAATACCATCACTCCCAGAACTCCCTTGTGACTGCATTCAGTCCCCATTCATACTTCTAAAACCAGGCAACTACTGGTTTGCTTTCTGACCTATTTTTGTGTTTTCTAGAAATTTTATATAAAAAGAATCATATAATGTGTAGTCTTTTATGTCTTGCTTTGTTTACTCAGCATAATATTTTTGAGGTTCATCAATGTTTAATACTTTAGTAGTTTATTACTTTTTATTGTTGAGTAGTATTCTGTTTTATAGATATAACACATTTTGTTTACCCAACATCAGGTGATATATGTTGTTGTTAGCTGCTGTTGAGTCATGTTGGACTCATAGCAACCCTTGTAGGGTTTTCATGGCTTATTGTTTCGGGATTGCCTTGGGAGTGGATTGCCACATCCTTCTCCCATTTTTGTTGTGCTGGGAATTGAACTTGGGACCTCAGAGACTGTAGAGTGGTGCCCTCCCAACTGAGCTAAATCCCAGCAGTTGATAGATAGTTGGTTATGTCTAGTTTTTGAATAATGCTGCTGTGACTGTTTGCACACATGTTTTTGTGTGACAATGTTTTCCTTTTTCTTGGGTAGATACCAACTAGTGGAATTGCTATGTTGTATGTTGAGTGAATGTTAAATTTTTAAAGAAACCGCCATACTATTTTCCAAATATCCTATGCATTTTACATCCCTACTAGCAAGACATAAGGTTCTAGTTTCCCACATCTTTGCGAAAACATGGCATTGTCCAAGTTTTTTCATGTTTTTTTTTTAAATGGCTATTCTAGTGTCTATGTGATAGTATTTTGTGGTTTTAATCCACATCTTTCTAATGTCTAATGTTGAAAATTTTCTATGTACTACTTTTTCATCTGTCTCATATATATATATATATATATATATATATATATATATATACACACACACACATATCTTCAGTTTTTTATATATCTTCTGGATACACTTCTTTTATCAGTGATGAGATATGTGGTTTACAAATACTTTTTCATTTTCTAAATGGTTTCTTCAGTTTTTTTTTCTTGTTTGTTTGTTTGCTTTTTGTGCTGCTGAAAATCAAACCCAGGGCCTCATGCATGCTGGGCAAGCACTATACCACTGAACCACATTCCTAACCCAAAATTTCAACATTTATGACCTCCAGTTTGCCATTTCTTTCTTTTATGGATTGTCCCTTTGGTTTCATATCTAAGAAATCTTTACCTAACCCAGATTCACAATTATTTTTTGTGTTTTCAACTAGAAATTTTATAGATATTGTTGTTACATGTAGGTCTATAACCCATTTTAACTTAGCTTTTGTAAAGGTATGAGGTAAAAGATCCTGGTTGTTTTTCTACCACTATTTATTGAGAAGACTGACTCCCCTCTTGATTAACTGTGGTTTCTTTGTGAAACATTAATTGTCCATTAATCTGTGATTTTAGTTCTAGGCATTGTGTTCTGTTCTATCCCTTTGGTCTATATGTCTGTCATTTTATAACCTGCCTTAATTACTATAGTCTACCATAGTTATCTTTGAAATCAAGTAGGATAAGGCCTTAAAGTTTCATTGTTTTCTTCAAAGTTATTTTGGTTATTTAGGTTAAATTTTCATGTAAAGTGTAGGGTCAGCTTTGTAATTTCCAAAATAATTCTCTGCTGAGAATTTGATATGGACTAAATTGAATCTGCCTGCATCCATAGCACTGTGGCATCTGATCCTATCAGATCTCGGAAGCTAAGCAGAGTCAGGCCTGGTTAGTACTTGGATGGGAGGTGCTATAGGCATGCCAGGTGCTATAGGCAACCCACTCCCCAAAAATCAATCTGCCATTGAAAACCCTATGAATAACAGAGAAGCACTAATAAAGTGTTTCGCCTGTTGTACATAGGGTCACTATAAGTCAGATACTTGTGGGGTGCGCACCTCCTGGTCTGCCCCAGATGTTCAGACAAGTCACTCGGGACCCTCCGGTGAGGGGTGCAGACTCCTGCAGCACTCAGGAGTGCAGGTGGAGATGGGAGAAAGGAAAAAGCCTCGGGTGCTTTTGCCTTGTGGGGACAAACACAGCTCTTTATTTCTCTCTCCGCCCTTATCAAAGTACACAGCTATAACAAGTGCTAGCAGCCTAAGTGCCGCAGCTCTATGCTGCCTGGGTGGGCGGAGGGTTGGGGGCAGCCAGGCCTCTTCCGCCTCCAATGCTGGGACTGGAGACTGTCCTCAGCTTAGAGACTGTCCTCAGCTTCCAACTCCTGGCACCGGGTCCAAGAGGCTTTTCTCAGCTTACTTGTAGTCTGTCACTTCTTGAGAGCGCTGTCTAACTGTCCTGGTCTCCGTGGTCACAAGAGAGAAAGAGTTCTTGCTTCATCGGTGGTCAGACGGAAAGTGTTCTTGTCTAGTCAGTGGTCCGCAACAGAGAGAGTTCTTTCCTTGCCGATGTCCCGGCAAGAGAGAGTGAGCTTTTGCAGTGCAGCTCCTTATATAGCTCACCCCGAATGGCCTGAGCCAATCAGCTTTGAGTCCAATTGTCCAATCAGGTTTGGGGGATTTATGAAGGGTTTTGTACAAATGTCCAATCCAGTTACTTTCATTTTCTCTAGATTTCTAATTTACAAACCAGATCTTCAAAAGCCGTTTTCCCAGTTTTGGGGTTTTTGCCAATTTCCTCACAACTTCCCCCTAAAGATACCAACTTGATGGCACCTAACAACAACAACAAATAGAATCTACACCTCAATTTGAGGGGAGAGTTACCATCTTAACACTATTGACTCTTCCAATCCATGAACAAAATATATTGTTCCATATATTGGGTCTGTTTTCTCTCACAACAGTGTTTTTGTGGTTTCAGGATATAAAGTTTCTATTTTTTTTTTTCTTTTTTCAGTACTTGGGGATTTAACCTAAGACCTCACACATTTGCACATGCTAGGCAAGAGCTCTATGACTGAGCCACACGTTAGCCCCCTTTTTATTTTTTATTTTGAGACAAGATCTCGCTAAATTACACATGCTGCCTCTGGCCTTGAACTCACAATTCCCCACCTCAGGCTCCTGCATTGCTAGTATTGTAGATCTGGCACCTGGCTTGAGTCAGTCTGTCTCTGTCTCTCTCTCTCTCTCTCTCTCTCTCTCTGGGGTTGAACTCAGGGCCTCACACATAGTTTACAAGTGCCCTATTCCTGGGCTACACTCTCAGCCCATTTTTTATTTTTCATTTTGGGTCAGGGTCTCACTAAATTACAAAGTCTGACTCTGGCCTCAAATTCTCAATCCTCCTACCTTCACCTCCTGAGTTGCTGGGATTATAGGTATGTGCCATGGTACCTGGTTGAGTTTCTGCTTCTTTTGTTAAATGTATTCCTAAGTATTTGATTCTTTTTGATGTTGTTCTTAATGGGATTATTTTCTTGTTCTATTTTCACATTGTTAATAGTATCCAGAAATGCGGTTGTTTTTAATGCTGATTTTGTACCCTACAATCTGGTTAAAATTTACTTAATAATTGCAGTCATAGTAGCTCCCAGAATTTTCTAAATACATCATGTTGTCTATAAATAAAGACAACTATTGTTGTTTGTGTTCTGTTAAAATTTTTTTTTTTTCTTTTTTGATATTTTAGTCAGCTTCCTGTGTGTCTGTGTAGCTTAGTGGTCATTTAGTGACACACACTGGTTTTGCTCATACACCGTAAATTTGTAAGGCCTCACTTATCTCTGTGTGTAATTGGGAAGTGCATTCACAATTGGTAGCTTTTTTCAGGTCTACTTGGTCTTTGGTTTTCACTGGGTTTTCTTCCTGCTCTGTTCACCTTCCTTCCTCTTCATGTGTATAGTTTCCCAGTCAACCATGCATTTATGAGATTTTATCTGAGCTGTTATTTCCAGGATCTTCCTGTTAAATATATTGCCACTGAGGCTACAGTCTCAGGCTAGTAAAGGTTTGAATTTTTCTCATTCCTTCCCACTTTGAGTTTTCTATTTGAAGCTGGCAAACCATGGATTTTCACCATTGTTCTCTTCTTCCTGCTCTCAACTTCTAGTTCTAAATTCAGTCTAATCTTTTGGCAACAAGAAGTAAATCCACTGGTGTTTGCTGTCAGCCATATAAGTGTCTGTAATTGACTTGGGGTGGAGGTGCAGAGGTGGGAAGTAATCCCAGACAAGAAGGCCATTGATTCTTGCCATTCTTACCTGAATTTCTAGCTGGTTTTTATTTTTTGTACTTTTAAAGAAGGATTGTCTGCCTTTGATATCCAGTGCCCTTGAAAGGTTGGATATGTTCAGTTATTTTAATAATACATGTTTCTTTTAGAGAGGATTTGCCATTCTTTTCACATGACTATTATCAGGAGTTTCTTCTTAACATGTTTTACTAAAGGGAATTGCTTTTTAGTTGACACGGGAATATGTGTTTATGCAGTCCATTGTTTTACCCTCAAGGACTTTTTAAGGGACTTTGTAATGGAAATAATTCCTCATTGTTACTGGTGGATGTTGTTAGGTGATGTCCAGTTGGTGTCCAACTCACAGCAACTCTGTACAACAGGCGAAACTATTTTTAGTGCTTCTCTGCTATTCATAGGGTTTTCAATGGCCGATTGTTCTTTTTGGGAGTGGGTTGCTAGATCCTTCTCCAAAGCCTACAGCATCCAGTGTTCCCAGGTCTCTCCAAGTACTCACCAGGCCCAACTCTGCTTAGTTTCTGAGATCTGATGGGATTGGATGCCACAGTCCTTTGGCTGCAGGCTCTGGTAGATGGGCCTACCTAATCCAGTCTTTTTGATCTTTTTTTTCTTCAAGTTGGTACTAGGAATTGAACTCAGGGGTTCTCACATGCTAGGCAAGCACTCAGTTTCCATTGAGCTACCTCCCTAGCTCTAAGCTCATTACTTGAAGGTGAAGAAACTGAGCCCTATAGAGACTGTGGCGATCAAGCTAGTGACAGAATTGAGGATATTAGAAACCATTAGAACTTGATTCTCTTGCTGAGTGCTGTGGTGCATGTTTGTAATCCCACTGACTGAGGGGCCTCAAACAGGAGGATTGTGAGTTCCAGGCAAGAGGCAGCCTACACCATTTAGTGAGACCCTGTCTGAAAATTAAAAACAAAAAAGGGACTGGAGATTCGGCTCAGTGGTAGAGTGCTTGCCTAGCATGCACAAGTCCCTGAGTTCAACCCTTGAGTACTGAAAAAAAAAAAAAAAACCAAAAAAGTCTTGGGTCTCTTGAATTATAGTATCATATTTCTTTTTTTTTTTGTGTGTGTGTGTGTGTGTGTGTGTGTGTGTGTGTGGTACTGGGGGTTGAATCCAGGGCCTCACGCTTGCACGCTCTGCAAGTGCTGGGCCACTGAGCTGCACCCTCAGCCCATTTTTTTACTTTTTGAGACAGGGTCTTGCTAAGTTACGCAGACTGGCTCTGGTCTTGAACTTGTGATCCTCCTGCTTCTACCTCCCAAGCCACTGGGATTACAGGCATGCACCATGGCACCTGGCGAATTATAGTATCATATTTCTTACACCAATGACTCTTCATACTTTATTTTTAAGCAATTGAAACGTCCATATCCTTTTTTTTTTTTCCCAAGCCAAATCTCCTGGAAACCAGTTCCTAATGTAGATAAGAAGTGTCCATACACTGAGACCAGGGTATAATCTCTCCTGTTCCCATTTTAGATTGCTTTAGCCTAGGGAACACAGAAAACATTTGTACTATACATCTAGGAGTTGGTCTTCCTGGGTCCTAACTGTAAAATTTGAGGCATGGGGGAGAAAGCAGAAGAATAGATACCTTTTAAGGTCCTTTTCATATCCAAAGTTATTTGATTCCTTGGTCAATATCAGTAATTATGCTGCAAGAGCAGTCAGTGCCTTTTGCAAGATCACAAGAATATACTTAAGTCGATTCTTAAAAGATAGAAGGAGCCTTTAAGGATATTTACTGACTTCAAGTAGAGAATTGGGTAATCTTTTTTAGGTAATCAGTGCAGTTAAACAGACTTTTAAGAAAATCTCCACATTTGGAATGAATACAGATATTAAAGTACATATTGAGGAATGGGGTGGGGGACATGTAAACATATGGATAAAGCTTCTGAAGAAAACAGACATGTAAAGCTCAAGCAGCCAATTTAATTGACAGATTTTGCCCTTGATCATTTTTTGGTAAGCAATGCATGTTAATTTCATGTGTATGTCTTTTATTTCCGAGGTTCAAATGGTTTTCCTGATCCTGATTTAGTATTGAAGTTTGGTCCTGTGGACAGCACATTAGGCTTTCTTCCCTGGCAAATCAGATTGACTGAGATTGTGTAAGTAACCCAAAGTATACTTAATTTGTTTTAGTTCAAGTATTTCTTGAGCCCAGCACTCCACTAGAACTGATAAGAATTCCTTTACCCCAGGTACTTTACTGTACAAATGGCAAAATAAAGATATACAAATGAGTTAGACAAGAGAAAGTATATGGTTGTGCAGATGATTGATATTGAAACTAATTAAACTAATTAGGAGTTGAAGAATGAGCAATGTCTCTGAGGGCCAGAGTTGTTGATTATACAGAAAAGTTAGGACTTATCCAGGATATATAATATACAATTTTTGTACTTAGATTAAAAGTAGGAACTATAGGAAGTGAAAAGGCAAACAAAAGAAAAACTGGGGTACATTTTAAAGGAATAGAGAATTGGTTTCACTAGAGCAGAAGGTGTTAGGGAATAGCATGAAATGAAATCAAATAGTTTAGGGGTGACAAAATTTGAAATGCCAACATAAGGAATATGTAAAAACAGTAGAAAAGGCGTGAGGAATGGTTAAGCCTGTGGATGCTGGAGGAGTGGGGGCTTGGGAAGATTTGTTAGGTAGCTATGATTAGAGTGAATTGGATTGGAGAAAGGATGAAGTAAAGATAACCAAAGAGGCCTTCACTGTAATTTAATTTACAGTGAAGAGAATGAAATTGCTTATTTAGAACAGGGTTTGACAAACTTTTTCTGAAAAGACTACAAAGTAAATAATTTAAGCTTTTTAGACCATAAAACCTTTTATCACTATCCCTTACTGTTGCAGCTGCCTGACTAGGCTAGTACAAGTAAACAGCCATAGACAATGAGCGAACAAATGGGTGTGACTGTCCTGTGATAAAACTTTATTTATAAAACCAGGCTGTTATTTGCTGTGCCCTGATTTAGAATAAAGGATATGCTTATGTAAAATATATTTAAATTCTGGATCTTAGAAGGAAATACTGCAAATTCTTTATAAGAAATATTTACCAAGTATGATTTCAGGCATAGCACTTTACTGATAGTGGTAATAATTAGAGAAGAAATGAAATGACTCCTGACTGGGTGAGTTATGATGTTATTGAGAGGAAACTGGAAAGTAAAGGGAACACTGACTTTTCGAAAGGAAGATGTAGATAATTTTGAGGCTGTACTCTATTTAGATGGAAGCACTTAGGGTAGATGGAGATGTAGAATTGGTGATTGGATTAGAAATCAAAGCTAAAGGTGTTTATTTAGGGAACATCAGTACCCGGGAAGTAGTAGAGCCTATGAAATAGAGGATATTTTCAAGGTATATGGGGAAGTTCTTTAAGAAGTGCAAGTTTGGGACTTGGAGGAAGCAAAAATATCAGAGATAGAAGAGAACATGTAATGTGTTAGACTAGGAAAAGACTGTCAATCACCTGTCCCCATCTCTTCGTTGAATAGGTAAGGAAAATGGGAAGAGATGTGGTTCATGCTTAAAACAAAGTACAATTAGAAACCAGAGCTCCAAACTCTAGGTGTCCTTGTCATGGATATATGTGTTTCTCATTTGTTCTTCTTCAGGGTTTTTCAAGTCATTTCAGGTGTCTTTCAGTTGGGCTCCAAGAAGACAGTAGTGAGATTACACATGTAATCCCAGCAATTTGGCAGGCCGAGGCAGGTTTGCAAGTTCAAGATTAGGGACAGCCTGTGCACCTTAATGAGACCCTGTCTCAAAATAAAAAATGGAAAAAGGCTGAGGGTGCTGCTCAGTGGTAGAGCATCTGTCTAGCATACTCAAGGTTCTAGGTTCAACCCCCAGTACTACCAACAAAAAGAAAACAACAACAAAAAAAGAAGAATGGCAGTATGCTACCTTATGAAGTTGAGAGGGGTTTGGAGGGCCGAATATGTTTTAGAACAGATAGATCTTGTTTTGACTCTTGTCTACTCAGTTCCGTAATGTGATTTTGGAAAGCTAAAACTTTTCTGTATTTGTAAAATGGATTTTTTAAAGTGGGTAGATACTTAGCACATAACAGGCTGACCCATGGAGCTATGTCCACAACATCTGTCATAGCTCTCATATTATATCAAGCTTTGCTCCATATTTGTGTACTGTTCACCAGACTGAGCACCATCATGGCAGACAAAAATGTCTCCAGCATAGAATGCAAAAGTAAAGAATGAGCCCTTGACAGAGTAAACTGGAAAATGGCAAGACTGCTTCTGAGGCACTGAGGGGTAGTGTCACTTAGTGCTTCTTGAAGACTGGCAGGATATGAGACAGTTGACAAAGGGTGGAAAACGAGGAAGACTGAGGAAGGTGGGGAGTTTGAGGACATTTGAAGCAAGCTTTAGTAAGAAGAATGTCATTAAATGTGTCTTTTGAGGATATCATTTGGGTAGAGCAAATAAGATATAAGATTGATAGCAGAGATTATTAAGTCATGTTTTTCATGTTGTTAAGAGATGGTTAGGAGTTAGAAGGAAGTAGATAATTCTTTTCAGGATTTCTTGCATTCAGAGGGAGGACAGTAAAAAGCCATGGCTAAAGAGAACCACAGGGTCAGGCAGGAGTTCTTTAATGATAGGTTGTTTTTCTTTTTCTTTCTTTCTTTCTTTTTCTTTTCTTTTTCTGCTTTTTTTTTTTTTTCTTTTCTTTTTTTGGGGGAGTACCTTTGGCTAGAACTCTTAATGTGACTGTTGTAATCTGTTACTACTGTATTTGGAATTTCTAAGCCTGATCATGAAGCTGTATAAGATTTTTTTTTTTCATGTTGACTATTGAAAATTATGTACTTAACAGGGAATCTTCTGGTTGTGTATTCACTCTGTCTTTAATGTGCTTATCTTCACAGTGTAATGGCCCCCTTGAGCAGTTGGCAATGGTGGAGTTAAGTGTTCATTTGTTGATTGCTCACTACACAGCCTCAGTATATCATCATGTGGGGAACTGTACAGCTCTGCCCAGTGTTAAGCCTGGGTTTTGTACACTGTTCAAATAGTACTGGCTTTATTCTGACTGTGAAGAGTTCTTAAAGTGGACTTGAGTGGGATCCTATATACATAGATCTCTAGCTTTGTATTAGTCTAGGCTTTTGTTTTCATAGGTTATAAATCAAACTCACTATAGTTGCTTTTCTCTTCTTGTGGAAAGACAGAGTAGTTTTTGCTTGAATTGTTTCACAGTGAGTTTGACAGTGTTTTAGTGTAAGATTGGCATATCTTGCTTGTAGTTTACTTTCTTCTGTCCTTAACCTTTTTTTGGCCCTCATTCTCATTTCTCCCATAAATTATAATGCATCATCTAATTGCTTTTTTACCCCTGTGCTTTCTTTTCAGCTCTTTGCCTTCCCATCTAAACATCAGTTATGAGGACTTTTTCTCTGCCCTTTGTCAATATGCGGCCTGCGAACAGCGTCTGGGAAAGTAATGATCCTTGGTCGCATAATTTGATTTTAGGCTTTTGGAGAAAAGGACCCAAGTGACTTTGTTTACAAAGCACCTATGAAACCCTGTATACACCTAGTTCATATTCCTCATAATTTATCAACAAACACAAAAAAGTGTCTTACTTGAGAGAGAGAGAGAGAGAGAGAGCGCGAGAGAGAGTGTGTGTGTGCATGCGTGTGTGTATGAAAATAAACTTATAAATGGGGGAAGTATTGGAGAACGAAGTTCATGGACCTACAACTGAGAAAATAGCAGCAATGTTTTGGGAGCTGAGATTTCATATTTAAATGCTTCAGCCCCTACTACTTCCCTGTTTTGTGGGGAGTGGAGGGAGTGATTAGAGCTGTTTTGGTTGTTGTTTGGGGGTGGGAAATAATTTTTGTTCAGTGTTTCCTAGTGACCAAACTTTAATTGTGAAGAATAATATATTGACTTATTAAATGGAAGTGTTCTGAGTTTGAAGAAGCTCAGAAGAGTGGAGTTCTGTGTTGCTCACATGTTAAAAGCTTGCTCACTTTCAGAGCAGAGGGAATACCTATCTTTAGATATCCGTCCATTTTCATTTCTTCGTTATAGTCAGACTATGTGACTTGAGATTGTTGCGCTGGGTAATTGGGTTTTGGGTTGTGAAGATCATTTGAAAAAGAACTCTTACTACATTGAAAGACAGAATTAAAAATTTTTAAATGTTGAATTAGGCAGTCAAAACCAAAAAAAGATGAATAAGTTGTAATCTTAAGGGTACAGATGGAAAATTTTGTACAGAAAGGAAAGAATATTTTGATTTTCTTTTTTGTATGATGAGCAGTATGATATATAGTACCCAAAGTTGGTTTGAAAAATATATCCATGACTTGTTTTTAGTAAAACAAGTGTTTGAGAGAAGTTACCAAGGCAGCTCTTTTCCTCAAAAGTAACCTATTCTTCTTTAGAATAACATCTGGGATTTTTATTCAGTACCTCTCAGCAGTAACTTTGCATAAAAGTAAGATTGAGGCCAATGTAGGGAATAAAATATTACCAAAGTCTATAAAAATAATTTAATTCTACATGTTCTCTTTTATGATGGAGAACAGCACTGATTCTGTTATTTTAAACATGAGTAAGTGGTTTCTTGATAGGTGTTTAATATTATTTGCTCACTGCTGATTCTTGGACAGAAACCATTCTTTATATTTAATGGATGGTTTTCAAAAAATTCTTATCAACAAGTGCACAAAATACTTATGTACATTTAGATTGGAATAGTTTAAATATTAGGTCTCAGAGTCTGAAAAATAGCAAAGAAGACTGTATTTGGAAAGCATGGTCTGGAATTGCTTGTCAGATTCTAAAGTGATGAAGAATAAATGTTTCAACTTTGGATTATAAAACCCCATTTATGATTTTAAAAATATACTTGAAATAAAAATGATTAAAATAAATTTGGGTTCAGTGACATTACTTTGCACTTCATAGTTCTTTGTACAACTTTTTTTACTTAATTTATTGCCAAAATTTTGTGTGACCCTATGGCATATCTAAACTTTATTAGAGAATTTCCCATTTCTGTTCCCCTGTATTGTGATCCATGTTCTGTTGAGGATTTTTTTGTGTGTGGGAGAGGGGTCCTAATTTAAGACAGTTTTTGCCCTTTATAAGTATGATAAATATATAATTTGTAAACATTCTAAAACATGCATAGCTTTAATGAATTAAACTTAATGGGCCCAAATGAATTAAAGGGGTTTAAGTTTTGTTAAAACGAAGTTAGTCAAATAAATTCCCCATTGGAATATAGCTCTAGTCCCTAAAGATTGAATATTTGTGGTTTTATACTTTCCCATTCCATTCCACCACAGTATATACACAGCAGAATAAATCAATAGCTCATGACCTAACTCTGTTGTAGTCCAAGGAAGAGACATTTAAAATAAGTTGCTAAGGGTTTTGAATTCAAATGTAGTATTTCCAGAACCATCTTGCACGAGCATAACTGCTAGTACAATCTCTACATTTCAAAGAGCATTCGTTGTGCTCTAATTCTTGCCCAAATCATAAAAAAGTTTTGCCTCATCAGGGCTCTCTTTGCACTCCTAAGAAGTGATAGTTTTAAAGAAAAGTGTCTTTATGAAGGATATGGTCTTTAAATTGTTTCTTCTTGACACTCCCTACAATGGAAAAATTAACAAATTAAACCTACCTTATGGATGGCAGCTTGGAGCATAGCAAAATTTGGAGGGTTTGAATTCCATTCCCAATTCTGGTTGTGTTTTGCCTCTTAACACTAATTGGTTACTGTTGTAAAGTTTAAAAGCTGGATTTAATGTGAACAGGAATTTCTAGTATATTGTGACCAAGGCTTAGGAATGCCTATTTCTTAGAGGAAGATATACTATCAGTGAACAGTGCCAAATACACTGTGCATATCTATAATTCAATCTTTGAATGTATGTTTCTTAATTAGCTCCCTTCTTCTGTGTGATGGTCCCATGCATAGAGTCAGTTAAATCCTTGTGATGTTTTGTATGGCTATAGTCTTTGGCAACATGTAAATAATGTGTACAGCAAGTTTTTATGATTAAGGAATCAAATTTATTGAATTTTATTATTGAAAATTGAAACTTAACGTGTATGAACAAAAAACAATAAAAGAATATACTCTTTTCATGGACTATAGTATTATGTGAATGTTGCATTTATTCTGAATATTTAGGGCCTGCAAAAATGTAATGAGAAACTCATGACTAGATAGCAATACTATTTTTTTAGATAGTATGCTTTTGATTGAAATATATTCTCCTTTTTATTAAGTTAACATTTGAAATCTTATAATTTTTTGTTAGATAATAGTAAAATAAAATTCACCTTTTCCCTTGCTAGAATTGTCAAATTGGACAGTAATTAAAATCTAAATTGGTTTTCACTGAACATGGAAGTGCTAAATTAAAAATATAAATCTGTACCCTTCTAAACAGAATAGTAATAGTTTTTATCAAACCAGGAAGTTGGTAGGCACAGAGTATTCATTTTCTAACTTAAAGTCCTAATTAGAAGACAGTTGACTTCTGTGCATAGTTTTCATCTAAAATCTAGTTTATCAGAGGTCACATTTTAACTCTAGTAAATACCTTTAACAAAAATTACTATAGTAGAAGTTTAGGATAGTTTTAAAAAAACCCAGGAAGTAAGATTAATGTCAGAGGTTGTACAAGATCCTAACTGATTAGGCTATGAACTGATAAAATTGATGGAAAAGGAGAATGTGGAAAGAATTTGCTTAAGGTTTTCTTTAAAAAAATTCAATATGCAGAAAAAAACTAGAGGATTGAGAGTAGCAAAAAGAGAAAAAAAAGGAAAACACTTGATTACATTTTGGGTGACAATCCTTTCAGAATTTTTTGTACTTTTATTTAAAAAATGTGTGTGACTGTATCAGGTTTAATAAAGAGATCCTTTTAAAACTTTAAACTAGAAATTGAGAGTTTTACTTTCTGTTTTGTATTTGATTGTTGTGTCTGACTATAAATAATTAACATCAGCCCATGAAAATGTTTGGGAAAAGTATAGTCTACATTCAGTTATCTTTAATGAGCATTTAACCTTGGTTCAAATTCCTCAAGTAATTTTGTGCTTATTTTGTTTTTGGTCCGTAATAATTCAGGGATTATAAATTAATTTTGTATTTTGTTAGGTGCTATCGAGTCACATCTGACTATGTATAACAGAATGAAACACTAGCCAGCACTGTCATATACACAATCTTTTTTATGTTTGAGCCCAATGTTGCAGCCATTATGTTTCTTCTCATTTTGAGTTATGCCACATCAGCAAATGGAGATTCCAGGGGCTTTACTCCATTCCCATCATTAAGGGCAACTCTATTTTGAGGAGGCAACTCTTCTCCAGTTGTCTTTTGAATGCCTTCCAATCTGTGGAGCTCATTTTCTATCACTGTATTTGACAATGCTTCTCTGCTATTCATAGTTTTTTTGTGACAAATTATTTTGGGAGTGGGCTGCAGTCCTTCTCCGTAGCCTGTCTTAATTTGGAAGCTCAGCTGAAACCTGTTCACTATGGGTGTCCTTTCTGGTATCTGAAATACTGGTGGCATAGCTTTCAGTGTCACACCACCCAAGCTCCCACAGCACGACAAGCAGACAGATGTGGGAGAAATTAATTTTAGTATTATTCATATCCAGAGGATTGCATAAAAGAAAAACTTAATCTGAGGTCATACTACTTGGACTATCTGCTTGCTATTGACTATGTTTATATTTTCTTTGGTTCTTGTAATTTAAGTTGCTCTCAGGACAAAAAAATTTTGGCTTGGACAAGGAGAAAGTCTAAGCAAAGTGAGAAAATCAGAATATGGGTAAGTGCTATCAGTTCTGTATTTGTGTAGAGTAATATTAACATTCTGATGATTTATTTTAATAGCTGTATCTTTTATGGGTTTGGTTCTAGGAGCCCTTTATTTTAATGTGCATTTGTGATAATTCTCAGTAACAGCTGTACATAACAATTTTATTAAATTTCTTACTTTTACATTTAATGGAAAAATAGATGGGTAATGGTAATAGTAATGGTAACCAATTCAGTAGATTTCAGATATTTAGTTGGAAAATTAGACATCAAGAAAACTGTGGGCTGGGCACTGTAGCACACTGCCTGTAGTCCCAGTGACTCTGGAGGAGAAGGAAGGAGGGCCTCAAGTTTGAGGCCAGAGGCAGCCTACATGATAGTGAGACCTTGTCTCTATAAAAAATTTAAAAGGGGCTGGGGTTGCAGCTCATGGTAGAACACTTGCAAAAGTATGTGGGAGACCTGGATTCAACCCCCTTGCACCACAAACAAGCAAACAAAAACAAAAAATGTGGCATCTACTTACCTGGAGATACTGCACACAGCTTTTCTGTAGTGCAGGCTTCTCAACTATGGTGATTTTGCCCTTCTGCTCCCCCAGTGGACATTTGAAAATGTGTGGAGACATTTCTGTTGTTTGTTTGTTGTAACTCGTGGAGAAGAGGGAGATACTACTGGTATCTTTTATGAAGAAGACAAAGATACAGCTAAGCATGTTACAGTATACAGGATAACCCTCAGAGTTAAAAACTACCCAGTCTTGAATGTCAGTACTAGTGAGGCATAGAATCTTGGGTTTAGTGTGAGTTCTATAGATTAATCACTTTGATTTCTTTTTTTCAGTGCTGAGGGGTTGAACTCAGGGCCTCATACTTACTACACAAGTCTTCTGCCACTGAGATGCACCTCCAGCCCCTTTTTAATTATTTTTTATTATTTTGAGATAACATCTTGTTAAATTGCACAGGCTCCCTCTGACCTTGAACTCATGATCCTCCTGCCTCAGCTTCCCAAGTTGCTGAGGTTACAGGTGTCTGCCACAGCACCTGGCTTTGTCACTTTGTTTATTTGGGAAGCAGTAAAATTGGATATTGCCTAAAGCTAGTTATAGGGTAATTTTTTAAGATTAAATTTGTTTAAATTTGAATCTGTAGATCCTAGTTTACAGATAAAAATTATACATGCATATTTTAGTTATGAAATGATATATCGTTCCCTTTGTGAGTCTTATTATATTCAAATTTGTCCTTGATATTTTGTACCTGCCAGTTTTGCCAGGCCTGTCAGATTGTTGTCTTAAGTTTATTTGAAAGAAAATAATGTTTTCTGAAGGACAATATTGTTTTACCCATCAATAATTATAATACATCATGTGCTGCAAATTACCCATTGTGTAAATGTTAAATGATCAGTTCCTTTCATTCATCCTGTATGTAATTGTGATTCCACAGTTCTATCACTTACATTGCTCTTAAAATAATCTTTAAAATGTTTTTAATATACTGTCTTCTTGTTTTTGAAGTCACATCTCCAAGAATAATGACTGTGCCAACTTTCCATCATTGTGACATAATTGGAGAAAAATCACCACACGGAGGAAAGGTTTGTTTTGGGTCATGGTTTCAGAGGTTTCAGTCCATGGTCAACTGGCTGCCCTGCTTTTGGTCCTGTGGTAAGGCAGAAGAGTGTGGTAGGGAGCATGTGGTGGAACAAAGCTGCTCACTTCTTAAGCAGCTGGGAAGCATAGAGGAAGTGCTGGGATTCCAGTATCCCCTTACAAGACACACTCCTTCTGACCTAACTTCCTTTCACTAGGATCCATCTCCTAAAGGTTCAACCACCTGACAATAGTGCCACAGGCTGCCGACCAAGCCTGTAACACATGGGACTTGGGGGACATTCTAGATCCAAACTGTAATGATGATTAAGTCATTGTTAAATTTTTTTTGTCTCCTTTCAAAATAATTCTCCTGGTGGCTTTTGTTAGCCTTCTAAAAGTAGCATTGATTTAGGTAGTTTCCACCTAATGTGATTTCCCCCAGTATTAATTGCAATCCCCGTAAGTAATTAGAGTATGCCTCATAAGGAGATTTTGCTTAGCCTAGAGAAAGATGACTTTTCTGAGGGATAATTATAGGGAAATAAACTTGCTTATGTTCAGGTATATAAGAGATATTTGAGAAAATAACTATAATGATTGTCACTGACTTTGGAGTGTACAGTATAATATCAAATATAAAAACATTCAGATTTAACAGGAATGCATAGAGAATCTCCAGGCAAATGACTCCACTAAATATTAATTTATGAGTTACTTAGAAGCTGAAACCCATCTGTACATAAGTATATAAAATATCAGATTCCTTGCAAAACCGAACTATCAGTGTTAAGGACAGTCACCATGCTCATGAATCTATCTGCTGGTGGTACTTTTAATTAAAAGAATCAGCTTCCCCACTGCCTACTCATCTGAGCCCTGAAAAGAAAAGCAAAGATAACAAAATGAATACATGTCTTCTTAAATATGGATATTTATCAATTTAACAAGTAATACCTATTACAAATAAGACTGCTACTTGGCTGCTAAACTGGTAATTATATATATGTTCAAGAATTCTGCTGTGTATTTTTAAAAATTTAATGTCTTGTCTAGAAAGATGAACTTTACACTTGGTAGTTAAGGTTGGCTTTGTTTTTAACTTGAAATCACTTCCTCTGTGTGAAGAGAAAAAAAAATGTTTCTGCATATTATAGCTACTTCTGATACCATCCATTCCTTTCTTTAGGAATTTTTCTCTGTTTTCAGTCTCTGTGCTAAATTCTTCCCCTCAGCCACAAATGAATTTAGGTTTTCAATCCTTATAATTCCTTGAGCTGTGGCTTCTCTTTTTCCCTTTACTGTTAAGTATCTTGAAAGTCTACTGCTTATCTCATTTCTTCAAAATTCTAATTTCTTAACTTGCTCCTATATCATGTGGGGCTGGGATTTAGCTCAGTTGGTAGAGCACTGCACTGCAGTCTCTGAGGTCCCGAGTTCAATTCCCAGCACCGCAAAAATGGGAGAAGGGCCTAGCAATCCACTCCCAAGGCAATCCCGAAACAGCCATTGAAAACCCTATGAGGGTCGCTATGAGTCGGATACCGACTTGACGGCACCTAACAACAACAACAACATATCATGTGTACTCTTACAATGTTCTGTGTGGCTCACTTAATTTGGATCTTATGTTTTACGTTTTGCTTGCCAGTAGAATGTAAACTCAGGGCAGGAACTTTTTTGAAAAATGATTTAATTGACAAAACTTGCATATATTATATACAATGTGATGATTTGCAATATATGTACATTATGAAATGTCTAAATGAGGCTAATTAACATGAATTAACATCATAAAACTTATTCACTTTGCAGAATACAACACATTACTGTGAACTATAGTCGTCATATTGTATGATAGATCTCTTAAACTTATTCTACCTAACTGAAACTTTGCATTCTTTGACCAACATCTCCCCTATGCTATCCTTCCAACCTGCCCTAATAATCTTCTACTTTCTGTTTCTTTGAGTTCAACATTTTTAGAGCCACATATAAATGAGATCATGCAGTATTTTTTCTGAACCTATTTAACACAGTGACTTCTTATCCTTATTGATCCATGTAACAGGATTTCCTTCTTAATGCAGAATAGTGTTCAGTTGTGTACATATATCACATTTTCTTTATCCATTTCTCCTGCTAATGGATACTTATATTGATTCCATAGCTTTGTTGTTAGGTGCAATTAAGTTGGGTCCAACTCATAGCAACCCTGTGCACAACAGAATGAAACAGTCCTTGGCACTGTACCATGTCTAGCACTATGTCAGTGCTCCTCTGCTATGCATAGAGTTTTTAGTGGCTGATTGTTTTGGGAGTGGGTTGCCGGGTTCTTCTCCCTAGCCTACAGCATCTGTTATTCCCAGGCCGTCTCCCAACTAAGTACTAACCAGACCCGAACCTACTTAGCTTCCCAGATCAGATGGGATTGGATGCCAGAATGATATGGCTACAGACTCTCTATCTTAGTTGTTGTGAATAACGCTGCAATGAGCATCAAAGTTCAGGCTAACACACTGACTTAAGTTTCATTTGGATAAATGCCCACTAGTGAGCTTACTGGATCATATAATAGCTTGACTTTTTTATTTTTCATTTTTTCTGTACTGAGGGTTGAACTCAAGCCTCTTGTACATGCTAGGCAACTGCACTTCCATTCAGCCACATCTGCAGCCCCCTTTAAAATTTTTGTTTGAGACATGGTCTTCTAGGTTGCTCAAGCTGCTTCTGGCCTCGAACTTGAGATCTTCCTGCCTCAGTCTCTCCAGTTGCTGTGATTATAGCGATGTGCCAAGTAGCCCAGTGACAGTTCTAATTTTGGGGGGAGACCTCATAGTGTGGTTTTTTTTTTTTTTTTTGGACTGGGGGTTGAACCCAGGGCCTCATGCCTGCATGCATTGCAAGTGCTGGACCACTGAGCTGTGCCCCCAGCCCATTTGTTTTACTTTTTGAGATAGGATCTCGCTAAATTACACAGACTGCCTCTGATCTCGAACTTGCCATCCTCCCGCCTCTACCTCACCTCCACCTCCCTAGCCGCTGGGATTACAGGCATTCACTACCACGCCCGGCGCTTTCATAGTGTTTTTCATCAAGGCTATACCAATTTACCCGGCTGGGATTTAGCTCAGTTGTAGAACACTGCTCTATAGTCTCTAAGGTCCCAAGTTCTATTCCTAGCACCACAAAAATGGGGGAGGGACATGGCAATCTGCTCCTGAGGCAATCCCGAAATAATCAGCCATTGAAAACCCTACGAGGGTTGCTATGAGTCAGACAGGACTCGATGGCACCTAACAACAACAATACTAATTTGGGCACCTAACAACAACAATACTAATTTGTATTCCCACCAATAGCATACAAGTTTTCTTTTTCCCTATATCCTTTCAAACACTGTGTCTTTCATGTTTTTGATCCTGGACATTCTAACAAGTATGAGATGATGTCTTATTGTGGTTTTCATTCACATTTCTCTGATGATTAATGAAGTTGAACACTTTTTATTATACCTGTGGGCCATTTGTGTGTCTTTGGAGAATTGTCTGTTTTGGTCCTTTATCCATTTTGTAATCAAGGCAATTTGTTTTCTTGCTCCTGAAGTGTTTTGAGTTTCTTATATGTTTTGGACATTAACCCACTACCAGGAGTATGGTTTGCAATTTTCTCTCATTCCATAGTTTGTCTCTTTGGCTGTGACAAAGGTCTTTAGTTTGGTGAATCCTTTATTTATTTTTGCTTTTGTTGCATGTGCTTTTGTTGTTATATGTAAAAAGTTACTGTGCAAGCTGGGCGTGGTGGTTTACACCTATAATCCTAGCAACTCAGGAGGTGGAGGCAGGAGAATCGCAGGTTTGAGGCCAGAGGGAGCCTGCATAACTTAGTGAGACCCTGCCTCAATGAGATAAAATAAATAAAAAATGGGTTGAAGGAGCAGCCCAGGGGTAAAGCACTTGCAAAGCTCTGAGTTCAATCCTTAAGACAAAAAGTTAGTGCACTGAGTGATATCAGGGAAGCTTTTCCCCTACATTTTCTTTATAGTGTTTTGTAGTTTCTGTGTTACATTTAAGCCAGAATTTCGAGTTGAGTTTTGTATGTGGTGTGAAATAAATGTCTAATTTCAGTCTGAATGTGAATAGCTTAGTTTTCATAGCACCATTTATTAAAGTGACTGTCCTTTCCCCCTGGTCCTTTTGTGTGTTTTTGGCAATTTGTTTCAAAATCAGTTGACCATAAATGCATGGAGGTATTTCTGGGTTGTCTACTTTGTTCTATTGGTCTATGTCTTGTGCTTTTTGTTTTTGTTTTGTTTTGTTTTGTTTTGCCAGTACTATGTTGGCTGCTTTGATTACTATAGCTTTGTAATGTATTTTGATGTTTCTGTGATGCCTCTAGATTTATTCTTTTTGTTCAAGATTGCTTTTGATATTTTGAGTTTAACGATTCTATATGAACTGTAGGACTCTGCTGATCCTGTGAAAAATGTTAATTGGAATTTTGATACATTGAATCTTTGTTATCACCTTGAGTATGCATGAAGTGGGATATCTTCCCATTTATTTGTGTCTTTTTCCATTTCCTTCATTAGTGTTTTACAGTTTTCAGTGTACAAGTCTTTTATGTCTTGGTTAAATTGATTCCTAATTATTTTATCTTCTTGTGGCCATTGTAATGGGATTGTTTTCTGGGTTTCTGATAGTTCATTGTTGGTGAATAGAAACACAACTTTTTTTATGTTGACTTTGTTTCCAGGACAGGAATTTTTACTAAGTATTCACATATCAAGTACTCAATATTTGTTTAATGATTGAATATATATTGACTCTTTACAATCTAACTTTTGCTAACCTACTCTGTTAAACAATTGACTTGAAAGTTGGTAAGGCCAAATGTAATAACTTACTGTAGCATTGTACACTTCTCACTATTTGTGAGTTATTAAATATTTCTTCTTTAGTTTCTGTACTGTCCCACATTATTGGGATCTACTCATTTATTTTCCTAAAAAATAGAAACCGTAGAAAAACTTACATTATTATTATTTTTCATTTTGTTATTTTGTGTGTGTGTGTGTGTGTGTGTGTGTGTGTGTGTGGTGGTGGTGCAGATTAAACCCAGGGCCTTGTGCGTGCTAGGCAGGCACTCTACCACTGAGCTACATCCCCAGCTGTAGTGTTAGTTCTTTAACCTGTTTATGTTGTTGAATTTGAAAATCTGTAAACACTTATGATCATCCTATTCTAGTCACTACTGGATACTGAGGATGTGAGGAAAAACAACAAAAGGCACTACCTTAAAAGGTGAGATTAGTCTTCACAAGGAGCAACCCTTTTTTCTCAGAGACAGCAAGATATTTTACAGTTGTAGAAGACAGATACATAAATGCAGCATGGTAAGTGAAGTCACAGTCACTTTACCATGTTGAATTAAGGACAGTACCTTTGGGGCTGGGATTTGGCTCAGTTGGTAGAGTGCTGCGCTGCAGTCTGTGAGGTCCCGAGTTCAATTCCCAGCACCGCAAAAATGGGAGAAGGGTCTGGCAATCCACTCCCAAGGCAATCCAGAAACAGTCAGTCATTGAAAACCCTATGAGGGCCACTATGAGTCGGATACCGACTCGACGGCACCTAACAACAACAACAACAACCTAATCCAGTGTGGTAGCTGGGAGGACAGGATGGATTCCAACAAAAAGTGACATTTGAGTTTAATAAGAATTGCTTATTCATAACACTGTGGGAGCAAATAAGACATCTCAGGAAGAATAAAAAGAATACAAAGTGAATATGGCAATCTCAAATATTTGATGTTACTGGAATTAAAAAGTGAAGGAAAAAGAAATAAAAGGGAGACTGAAGAGGAACTCGTGAGCCTGAATGCTAAGTTTGAAAACTAAGATTTACTTTTACTTTTGTAGGTTATAGGGGTGAGATGATCAGAATTATAGCTTTGCCACTATAGGAAGAAGATGTTTGAGAGGAACTATGCAATGAGGTAAGGAGACCAGCCTCTAATGCCTCTCATCTTTGCACGTGTTCTCTCAGGGATCTTGTCCTTTATTGTGGTTCCAGGTACCACTTAACAAACAGGATTCTCCGTCTATATTTCTGTCACCAGTCTCTGCTGTTGCCCAGCTCTGTCACATGCTGAACATCTTACAGAGATTTTCTGGATGTCTTCCCCATCTAACCCAAGCTAACCGTACCATCTTATTTCAAAAATCATAAGGTGTTTGTCAATCTGCTATTTCATCTTAACTTTTCTCAATCATTCTGTCTTTAAAATCTCAGTCATACTTGAAATATACATGTCCTTGCTCCCAATTCACCTTTTTTGTTCAATTTTAATAAATTCCTCATGTCCAACACTTCTGGCTTTTTCCATTTTCATGTTCAAGACTAAGTTAGATCATTATAATGTCTTCTTACTGAGTGATTACAGCAATCTCCTATTGTGGAATGAATTCTATTTCTCTACCTCACTCAAATATTACAACCTCCTCTTCCCAATGTGATAGTATTTGGGGGTAGAACCTTTAGGGAGATAATTATGGTTAAATGAGGTTGTAAGGGTGGGACCCTAATCCAACAGAATTGGTATCCTTGTAAGAAGAGGAAAATACTCAAGAGCTCTTTTCTGCAGGTGTACAGAGGAAAGGCCATGTGAGGACACAATGAGAAGGTAGCTGTCTGCAAGCCAGGAAGAAAGCCCTCACTGGAAACCAAGCCTGATCATGCTTGAACCTGGGAGTTCTACCTTCTAACTGTGAGAAAATGAACCCCTGTTTAAGACAATGGTTTTGTTGTTGTTGTTGTTGTTGTTGTTGTTTTGCACCAGGGGTTGAACTCAGGACCTTACACATGCTGGACAAGTACTCTACCACTGAGCTACATCCCTAGCTCTTATTTTATGTTATGTTATGTTATGTTATTTTACTTTATTTTGACAGGATCTTGCTAAGTTGCCCAGGCTGCCTCTGAACATGCAATCCTCCTGTCTCAGCTTCTTGAGTAGTTCAGGGTCCCAGCGTGTGCCATTATACCTGGCGTCATGGTATTTTTCTATTATTCATATAGTTTTTCCCCTTGCTATCCTCTCTTTCTGTTTCCTTCCTTCCATTCATTTGTTTGTTCCTCGTGTTTTGATTTTTCATTCATGTGGAGTTTATTGTGATATATAGTTTTAAGGTATTGATTCAATTGTGTCTTTTTCCAAATGACTAACCATAGTCCTTCCTTTGTCTGTGATTGCAGATGCCGCCTTTACCATATACATTTTGATTTGTGTACTTGGATCAAATTTCTAGTTTATTGGTCTTTTTATTCATGTATTGATTCTAAATTATTTTGATTATAATGCTTTATATTGTTGTGGTGGTTGTTAGGTGCCATCAAGTCAGGATCAGCTCCCAGTGAGCCTCTGTACAACAGAAAGAAACACTACCCAACACTGTGTCATGCCTGATACCATGCCAGTGCTTTTCTGCTATTCATAGCGTTTTCGATGGCTGATTGTTTCTAGTGTGGGCTTCCAGGTCCTTCTCCCAATCCTACAGCACCCAGTATTCCCAGACAGTCTCCCAGCCAAGGACTAACCAGGTCCAACCCTGCTTAGCTTCCAAGATCAGATGGGACTGGATATCAGGGAAGTATGGCAGTAGACATTATGGCTCTATAGAATGTTTTAATATCCGATTGGGCTGAGAATCCCTTATTATTCTTTCTTAGGGTTTCTGAGCTGTTTTTGCTTATTTATATAATTAACTTTATAATAAGCTTATTTACTTCCAGAAAGTGAATTTTGTTTGTTTTGTTGGTAATTTTTATTTGTGTCAGTTTAAATTTATATACTAACAGAGAAAATTGACATTTTTATGGTAAGATTGACTTTCCAAGAGCAAGAGATATTCTTTTTTTTAAGCTTAGTCTTGAACCTTTCAGTCTTTAAACGTGCTTTAAAGTTTTATTCATACATGTTGCAAATTTCTTTTTTTCTTTCCCTTTTTTTTTTTTCTTTAGTACTGGGAATTGAACCAGGGCCTTACGCATGCTTTGCAAGCATTCTACCATTGAGCTGCCTGCCCCCCATTTTTTACTTTTTACTTTGAGTCAGGGTCTCACCAAGTTATGCAGACTGCCTCTTGCCTAGAGCCTCAAACTGGGATCCTCCTGCCACCTCCCAAGTTGCTGGGATTGCAGGCGTGCACCAGGGCATCTGGCCGTGTTTCAAATTTCTAACCTAAGTTTATACCCTTATGTATTTCATTTCTTTTCTTTTGTGTGGTTTTTGTATGTTAACTTTATATTGTGCCAATATACTGAATTCTACTATTGTTTGTTGTTAGGTGCCATCGAGTCAAGTCTGACCCATAGCAACCCTCTATACAACAGAGGAAACACTCCCTGACTCTGTGCCTTGCCCAGTACTATGTCAGTGCTTCTCTGCTATTCATGTGATTTTCAATGGCTGATTGTTTTTTGGGGAATTGGTTGCCAGGTCCTTCTCCCAAGCATACAGCACTCTGTATTCTCAGACTGTCTCTCATCCAAGTACTAACCAAGACCGACCCTGCTTGGCTTCTGAGATCTGATGGGATTGGATGCCACAATGATATGGCTGCAGACACTATTGTTTATATTAGTTTTTTTTTTTCCTTAGGTTTTCCGGGTATCCTGTTGTGCAGTCAGCAAACAAATAATTTTAACTCTTCCTTTCCAATTCTTATTTGTCTGTGCTTTCTTTTTCTAATTTGTTGGCTAACACCTCCAACATCTGGGGTTTAGCTTAGTTGGTAGAGCACTGTTCCATACTTCCTGGGGACCCAGGTTTGAGCTCCAGTACCACCAAAATGGGAGAAGTATGTGGCACTCCTGAAACAATCCTGAAACAATGAGCCATTGAAAACCCTATCAGGGTTGCTATGAGCTGGACACGACTTGATGACACCTAATACCACCACCACCACCTCCAAAACAAGCATACAACATGCTTCTGCAGACTGGTTAAACCACGTTCCCACTGTACTTCAGTGTTTCTAACAAATGGCAGCAGATGAAGCATTTTCTATATATTGTTAAGTGATAACCTGATTCCCAATAGGAAATCAGAGAGAAACTTTGGTTGGAATTTGGGATGGATGGACATTTATCTTATTTCTTCGGGAATTTGAAAGTAAAATATGAATACTAAAAAATGAAACTGATAATTTTATTTTCTTTCTATGTTTCATGCTTCCTAAATTTTTAGTAATTTTTTAAAGGAATATCTATATCTAGATATAAACTCTATATTTAAAAAGGCAGGGTTTTAAAATATTTCATTCCCATGATATATATTTGTTTTTGCTTAACACAAAATTTATGTATATAGTTTTTAATTTAAAAATATTCTATGTGAACTTTGTTTTTTCTTTGATAGTTAAGAAATCAAATGTGTTTAGTACTTCATTGACATTTTCTTTTGTCCCGTTTTGTTACATCTTTCGCTCTCATAACAGTGACATGCTTATGGTAAGTTCTTGAATATAGGTATGTAAATGATTATAATACACCTTCCTTAAGGTAACTGTAATTCCTATTTGAATATGTCTGCTGGAACCAAATCTGTGGTGGTTAACTTTGTGTCAACTTAACTGGGTCATGCAGTACCTAGATGTTTTGTCAGATCTTATCCTGGGGGTATCTATGAAGATGTGTTTTTTAGAAGATATGAACATTGGAATTGGTAGGTTAAGGAAAGAAGATTGAGCTTCCTAATAGAAGATCATATAATCAGTTCTAAGCCTCAGTAGCAAAACAGGACTGACTTTCTGGAGAGTAAGAGGAAACGCCTTCTCTTGACTACTTTGAACTGGGACATTTTGTTTTGTCTTGTCTTGTTTATCCCTCCTTTTGACTCACACTGAAACATTGGCTCTCCCTGAGTCTTGTAGATGCTGACGTTCAGACTAGAATTTATACCTTTGGTTCTCTTGAGTCTCTAGCTTGCTGACAGCAGATCATGATACTTCATAGACTGAATAGTTGCACAAACACATTCCATATAAACTACTCTCTCTTTCCCTCTCCTCTCTCTCTTTTCCCCTCCCCCCCCTTCCCCTCTCCCTTCTCTCCTCATACATGCACTTTCTCTCTCTCTGTCTCCCTCCCCCACCACACCCCCACCCCATTAATTCTATTTCTCTGGAAAACCTTATGACACCTGGCTACCATTTTGTTTCCAAACATAATTTAAAATACTAATGGTTGTCACTTCTTGAGTCAAAATTCTATTTAAGCTAAATCTGTTGTTCTTATTTTACTGGGTACTTGAGTCTTTGCTATACATATAAAACTTTTGAGAAAATGCATATTTAAACCATATACAGAAACAGATTATTGTGGGACAGTAGGTTGAATAATAGCCACTCAAAGATAGCATGTTTGAATCCCTGGAATTTGTAAATATTACCTTACTGGGGAAAAAGGTCTTTGCAAATATAATTATATTAAAGATCTTGAAAAAAGGAGATTACCCTGGATTATCTGAGTGGTCCCCAAGTGTCATCACAAATACTCTTTTTTATTTTTTCTTTTATTTTTTTGTGGTACTTGAGGGGGCTGAACCCAGGGGCTCGCACATTTTTTGCAAATGCACTGCCTTTGTGCTGCACCTCCAGCCCCCTTTTAATTTTAATTTTTTAAATTGAAACAGGGTCTTGCTAAGTTATGCAGGGTGCCTGTGGCCTCGAATTTGTGATCTTCTTGCCTCTGTTTCCCAAGTCACAGGGATTACAAGCCTACACCACTGCGCCTTGCTACAAATGTTCTTATAAGAGAAAAGCTAAAGAAGATAACACACACATGGAGAAGAAGACAGATGAGGAGGAGGCAGTGTTACCACAGGGGCAAGACTGGAGTGATACAGCCTAGCCAAGGAACATCTACAGTCACCAGGAGCTGGAAGAAGCAAGGAACAGATTCTTCTCTAGAGCCTTCAGAGGGAATGTGGCCCTGTTGACATGTTGTTCAGAATTCTGGCTCCCAGAACTGTGAGAGGATATATTTCTGTGTCTTAAGTCACCAAATTTGTGAAAATTTGTTATAACAGCCACGGGAAACTAATAGAGGTGGAAAAAATGAAAAAATCACTTAACTGATCATTAAGATGGCTAGTGTAGTAGAAAATAGCCTGACTGACTTGTGTGTCTGCATGTGCGTAATAAATTTACAAGTAACCAATTTGCCTATGTAATTAAAACCTATATTTAACCTTGTGCGGTTTGTATGCATAACCTCCAGATTGATTCAAATAGTTGTGGTAGTATTGACAAAGATTTTGAGGCTAATTTCTTAAAAGACATATTCCATTTCAGGCTGATGAAATATGAATTGGATTTTATGAGGTATAAATGGCTCTCTTACACTTACTGAACTGATAAACACCTGGAGAAAAATGGAAGTCAGTATTCCTACGAATAGTTTGATTTCTTAATGCCCATCTAATAAATTCTCTTTTTACTTGAAATAACTAGTATCAGTTTCTCTTTGTTTCTATTAAAGATTTTTAAAAGACACGGTGGTTCTTCTTAGTATCTTAGTGTCTATCTTAGTCCTTAATATTTTCTTAGCAGTTTAGGCTTCATTAACCCAACAAGATTTCTGATTCAAGATTGTGAGCCATCATATATAGCCTTGAATTTACTGGTGTTGATTATCTCTTTTTAAGCCATACAAAATTGCATAAAGTAATTGAGACATGAAAGCAGATTTTTGTGATAAAAGTAACAGGTTTCCTTGCATAATTGTATCATCCAAGGTAACTAGAATTCTAATTAGTACTTAATAAGATAAGGTACTTTTGTTGAATGAGTGAATTATGTGGTGCATGTAGGAAGTTATGCCTGCCGTTGTATCACTGTAGCATCCAATCCCATTAAATCTCGGAAGCTAAGTAGAGTCAGGCTTGGTCAGTTCTTGGATGGGAGACCACCTGGGAACACCAGGTGCTATAGGCTTGGGAGAAGGACCCAGCAACTCCAAAAAAACAATCAGCCATGGAAAACCCTATGAACAGCAGAGAAGCACTAACAATAGTGTTTCACCTGTTGTACGTAGAGTCACTATGAGTTAGACACTGACTTGATGACACCTGACAACAACAAAAATAAGACGGTATATAATGGATGAACTTATTATTGCCTGCAGCCATAGCCCTGTGGCTTCCGATCCTATCATATCTCGGAAGCTAAGCAGGATTGGGCCTGGTTGGTTCTTGGATGGGAGACCGCCTGGGAACACGAGGTGCTGTAGGCTTGGGAGACAGTCCCGGCAACCCACTCCCAAAAATCAGTCTGCAATTGAAAAGCCTATGAACAGCAGAGAAGCACTGACAATAGTGTTTTGCCTTTTGTACATAGGGTTGCTGTGAGACGGATATAGACTCCACGGCACCTAACAACAACAACAACAACAATAAACTTATTATTGAGAGTTTCATATCAGTCATTGTTTTAAGCATTTTGCACATTTATTTAGTCCTTATGATGGTATTATGAGGAAAGTACCATTATGCCAATAAGGAAATGGAGAGATTTGGCCAAAAAAACAAAAAACAAAACAAAAAGAACCAGGGTAGTGACAGTTTGATTACAGTGTTTCAGCAGCTTCAACTATTACTGGTAAGTCAGTGTAAGTCAGTTTGTCAGGGTTTTTTTTTTTTTTTTTTTCCTGTCTTTCTGATGCTGGGATCGAACTCAGGGCCTTTCTTATGATGATGTTGTTGTTGTTGTTAGGTGCTGTCAAGTCGGTGTCCAACTCATAGTGACCTTACATCCAATAGGTGAAACAGTATTGCTACTGCTTCTCCGCTAGTCATAGGGTTTCCATAGGCTGATTATTTTTGGGGAATGAGTTGCCAGGTCCTTCTCCCAAGCCTATAGTATCTGGTGTTCCCAGGCGGTCTCCCATCCAAGTACTAATCAGGCCTGACCCTGGTTAGCTTCTGAGATCTGACAGGATCAGATGCCACAGTGCTATGACTGCAGGCCTTGCTTATGATAGGCAACTAGTAAATTGGTTCTATAAGACTTGATGGCTTTGTGCAGACCGGTGCAGATGGCTCTGTCAGTGTAAGGCGTATGAGCCTTTGCTGCTAAGTGGGGCTCTCAAACAGCATCACGTGCAGATGGTGCAGCTGGCTTAGCAGATGTAGAGTGAAGCCATCTGCAGAATTTCATGAATGAATCTATACCTTAATTTGTTCAGATATATAAAAGTAATAGTAGTATCCTATTTTAATGTATAATTTTTTTAAGGAACACCTTCCACATCTGTAAAATCATTTGGGATTACTTAAAGCAATTTCAATTTTATAGCTTAGTTAGAAACATAAGGAGATCTTGATACAGAAGTATAGAATAAAATTAAGTCAGCATGGCTTAGGTTTCATGAAATAGATATCTTTTGGGGCTGTTCTGCCTTTGTACTATACTTTGGCCCAGTGATATTTTACCTCTTTAATGTGTTGGGCTAAGGGTATTAATAGCCTGCAGTGGTACCACTGTGGTGTCTGATCCTATCAGATCTCAGAAGCTTAGCAAGGTTGGGCCTGATTAGTACTTGGATGGGAAACTACCTGGGAAAGCTGGTGCTGTTGGTTTGGGAGCAGGACCTGGCAACCCACTCCTAAAAACCAATCAGCCATTGAAAATCTTATGAATAGCAGAGAGGCACTGACAATAGTGCTGGGCATGGCACAGTGTGTGGGAGTGTTTCATCTGTTGTACATAGGGCCTCTATGA
Source organism: Pedetes capensis (assembly GCA_007922755.1). Lineage (NCBI taxonomy): Eukaryota > Metazoa > Chordata > Mammalia > Rodentia > Pedetidae > Pedetes > Pedetes capensis. The sequence goes on along the minus strand of VMDO01009379.1, from coordinate 15,484 downwards.
GTCAGTCCAACTGTATGGCACCTAACAACAACAGTAAGGGTATTATATAGGTGGAATGGATTGTCTGAAGTACAAATCTGTATATCTGACATCCTCTTGCTTTCTCAATTGCCTTTGTTCTTTAATTTTCTACTCATTGTCATATTGCCTTTTACCCCTTTTTCTGGTTCTAACTTGCCCTCAGAGCTTAACCCATAAGGTATATTTCTGTTATTGTAGTGGCTTAAAATAAATTTACTGGCTTAAAATAAAACTTTTATTATTTTTCATTATTCTGCAAGTCAGGAACTCAGGGAAAAGAAAAGATGATTTATCTCTGTTGTACATCATATCTGCCAGGCTGGAATGTCCAAGATGGCTTCCTCACATCCATGTCTTGTACCTCTAGGTATCCTATGGTAGAGGCTGGGTTGAGTGGCTTTGCTGGGGTCATATATATAGTACCTTTGTTCTTCCCTTTGGCTAGGTGCTTCAGTTCTACATGTCATGTTCAAAACTCTTTCTTTCTACCTTGTGTCTCCAGTAGGGTAGCCAGACTTCTTACATGGCAGCCCAGGGCTACCAGGAGTGCAAAAGCAAAACCTGCCTTATTCTATTGGTCCAACAGGTTTCATTCTATCATCTATCATTTTTGTCCATTTCTCTATACATGCCATCTTGGATAGTTTCAGTATTCTATTGTTTTTCTCTTATCTATGCATCTCTGTTGATTTTATACTAGACTCATTTTGGGGGATGAAATTAAAATTTGTGTTCTTTTAAATGGACTTCAGTTTTAGAATAGTTTTCTGTTTAAAGGAAAATTGAGCACAGAATACAGAGAGTTCCCAAATAACCATTATTTGTCCATTTTTCATTACTACCTGAGGGTGGGGAACTTAATAAATGAGGTTTATTTGGGCTATTGGTTCTGGAAGTGCCAGGTCTAGGGGCCTCATCTAATGATAGCCTTGCTGGTAGAATTCTAGGATGGTGCCGAGCATCACATTGTAAGAGATGAAGCACACGGCTGTCTGTCTCTCTCCCTCTGCTTATAACAACCTTCAGTCACAAGGACTCCACCCTAATGACCTTATCTAACACTAGTCACATACCAAAAGGCACCACCACTAAATACCAAGGTAAATTTTCACTCTCTTAATACTATTACATATGACTTTGGGGATTAAACTCCTATATGAGTTCAAGGAGACAAATATTCAGACCATGGCATACTCCCTGTTCCTCACTGTCTACCCTACTCTCATGTCAACATCCTATACCAGCATGGCACTTTTGTTATAATCAGTGAACCCACATGCATACATCATGGTCACCCAAAGTCCATAGTTTATATTAGGGCTCATTCTTGGTGGCAGTGTACATTTTATGATTTTTGGCTAATGTATAATAACATGTATCCACTAATACTGAATTATATAGAGTACTTTCACTAGCCTAAAACTCTCTGTATTCTACAGTCATCCCTTTCTTCCTAAATTGTGACAAGCATTGATCATTTTACTGTCTCCATAGTTTTGCCTTTTCGAAAATGCCATAGAATTGGAATCATACAATTTGTAGTCTTCTCAGATTGGCTTCTTTCACTTAGTAACATGCACTTGAATTTCCGGGCTGGGATTTAGTTCAGTTGGTAGAGTGCTGCTTTGCAGTCTCTGAGGTTGTGAGTTTGATTCCCAGCACTGCAAATATGGGAGAAGGATGTGGCAATCCACTCCCAAGGCAATCCTGAAACAATCAGCCATTGAAAATCCTATGAGGGTCACTATGAGTTGGACTCAATTTGATGGCACCTAACAGCAGCAACTTGAGTCTGCTTCATGCCTTTTCATTGCTTCATAGCTCATTTCTTTTTGTTGTTGTTGTTATTGTTGTTGTTGTTGTTGTTGTTAGGTGCCGTAGAATGGGTATCCAACTCATAGCGACCCTATGTACAACAGGCGAAATACTATTGTTACCCCTTCTCTGCTATTCATAGGGTTTTCAGTGGCTGATTGCTTTTTGGGTTGCCACATCCCAAGCCTACAGCACCTGGTATTCCCAGGCGGTCTCCTATCCTAGTATTAACCAAGCCTCACCCTGCTTAATTTCCAAGATCTGATGTGATCAGATGCTACAGTTGTACGACTGCAGGCCCATTTCTTTTTAGCACTACACAATATTCCACAGTCAAGATGTATCACATTTTATCTATTCACCTACTATCTTAATAGGGGTTGGGATTTAGCTCAGTTGGTAGAGCGCTGCTCTGTAGTCTCTGAGGTCCCAGCTTCAATTCTCAGCACTGCAAAAATGGGAGAATGATGTGGCAATCCACTCCCTAGGCAATCCTGAAATAATCAGCCATTGAAAACCCTATTGAGGGCCATTATGAATTGGATATGACTCGACAGCACCTAACAACAACAACAAGTATCTTAATTGACTGGCCTGCCATAACAAAATGTCACAGGCTGGGTGGCTAAAACAATAGAATTTTTTTTTCCTATGTTACTGAGGCAAGAAGTCCAAAATCAAGGTCCAGCAGGGTTCATTTTATCAGGATGATTTTCTTCATGGTGTGTAGTCACATTTTCGTTGCCTCCTCACTTGGTCTTCCCTCTGAATGCCCATGGTGGGTGGGAAGATTGCTTCTTATAAAGTCACCAATCATATCAGGACCTCACCCTTAACTCATCTAACCTTTCTTCCTAAAGGCCCTGTCTCCAAATTAGGAGTTAGGGTTTCTATATATGAATTGGGGTGGAAACAGTTCAGATCATAACATATATTGTTTTAGCAGTGAATACAGCTACTAAAAATATCTGTGTGCAGGTTATTTACTTTTTGGATTTTGTTAGTTTTTGAAAGACATGTTTTCAACTCCTTTGGGCAAATACCATGAAGTGTGATTGCTGGATCATGTGATCAGAGTATGTAATTAATTATGTAAGAATCTGCCAAACTGTCTTCCAAAGAGGCAGTACAATTTTGCATTGCCACAAGCCATGAATGAGAGTTCTATTTGATCCTCATCCTCATTAGCATTTACTGTTATCAGTGTTCTGGATTTTGGCCAATCTTATTGATATATAATGGTTGTTATTAGGTGCCATGAAGTCCAGTCCTCTTTGACTCATAGTGACCCTCATAGGGTTTTCAGTGGTGATTTTTTCAGGATTGCTTCCGTATCTCATCTTAATTTGCATTTCCTTAGTGATGTGATGTTCAGCATCTTTTCATATGTTTATTAGCCATGTTTATCTTCTTGGATGATATGTCTGACCAAGACTTTTGTCCATATTTTAATCAAGGTTTTCATTTTCTTACTGTTGAGTCTTAAGTGTTCTTTGTATATTTTTGGATAATGGCCTTTTATCAGATATATATTTTACAAGTGTCTTCTCTGAGGTTATGTATTAACTTCATTTATTTTTTAATTGCTCAAAGATATGTTCATTCTATGGGTTTACTAATCTAGAAGCTTTTTGTAGTGTCTTTCTTAATCATATCCATACACATGGTTAGCAGTAGGTGGCCAGAAAGGCTTATCTTCAAATAATGAGTCTCTGTTCTTCCACTTAGGTACTTTCCCCATCCTTCCCTTCATCATGCCAAAGTAATATTTTAAAAACATCAGTTTGATCATGTCACATCTCTGCTTTAAAATTATTCAAAGGTTCCAATTCCACTTAGGATAAGTATCCTTAATATGGTCCATAAGACCCTGTGTGGTCTGGTCCCTATCTTTCTCTCAAGACCCATCTCATAGTGTGTTTGAGTCCATTTTCTGTTGCTATAACAGGGTGCTTGAGACAGGATAATTTATGATGAAAAGAGGTTTTTGGGGGTTTACAATTCTGAAGGATGGGAAATTCAAGATTGGAGACATCTGATGAGGGCCTCATGCTATGTTATACAAGGTGGATCAAAGTGGAAAGGCAGGCAGTTGTGTGCAGAAAAGCAGCATGTGTGAGAGAGAGTGAAGAGTACTGCCAGGCTTATTTTATAATAACCCACTCTGTGATTGCTAGCCCATTCTTGTGGGAACTATATTAATCACTTCATGGGAGTGGATCCACCATGATGTAATTACTTCCTAAAGATCACATCACCTTTCAGCATTGCTGTATCAGGGAGCAGCTCCCCAACACATCTCCTTCCTTGTTTTCTGAACTCCATGCCCACAAGTTTTTTTAAAGTTTCTTTAATGTAATTTGCCTCCTAAACTTCTAGACTTTTGCAGATGTAGCTTCTCTTTTTTAAAAAATCATTTTTGAGACTTTCCTTCCCCACCAACATCCAAATTTCACTTTGTTAAAATTTGTTTATTATTCAGTTCTTCTTCTTAATTCAATTCCTCAAATTAATTATACTTCCACTAGATCTACTCAGATGTTCTGAAGTTTGCCTTTCTTTACCTCTAAGTCTCCATCAATTTCTTGTGTTGTTGCTCTTAATAGTTATTTATACCTTTTCATCATGGCACTAACCAGTTTTATTTATAAAACTTGATTTATTCATTTTTAATGTGGCTATTTGATTGTGATTTATTTTGTTTTTTAGGTTATTTGATTAAAGTCCATTTCTTCCAGTAGACTGTGGTGAATTCTTAATAAGCAGGATTCCTTTTTTGCTCATGATTGTTTCCTCCATATCTAGCAAGGAGTTGCTAATTGTAGCAGCTAAAATATGATTAAGACTAGTTATTTAGTCAATTTTGCATAAAATATTCATCATTGATGATTTGATATTTAATTGGAAATAACATGCTAATGCAAGATTAAATAAAACTAATAAAGTTTTTAAAATAACTTGTGAGTCTGGAAAAACTTTAGAAATAAAGCTGAGGCAATTTGTGGAATTTGTAAATATAGGCCTTACAGTTCTGAAAAATTTGACAATTTTTTTCTTGGAAAATTTTGTTTTTTTAGGTAGACATTGTAGGGATAAATTGGGAGGAAATTGGCAAAAACTCCCAAACTGGGAAAATGGCGTTTGAATATCTGGTTTGTAAGTTAGAAATCTAGGGAAAATGAAAGTAACTTGGTTGCACGTTTGTACAAAACCCTTCCTGATTGGACAATTGGACTGAAAGCTGATTGGCTCAGGCCATTCCATGGGTGAGCTACATAAAGAGCTGAGCTGTGGCAGCTCGCCCCCTTTTGGCACAGCCTTTTAGGCTTTTTGGGCCTTTTTGGCACCCTTTCTGCGCCTTCTCACCCGTTCCTGCCCCGACCACTGATGAGGAAACACGTCTCCCACTGCTCTCCCCCGGACCTTTGGTGAGGAAAGAATGCTCTCCTGTCGCAATCCTCAACAAGGAAAAGAACCTGTTCTCCGTCTGATCACTGACAAAGCAACAGCTGTCTCCTCGAGACCACCTAGCTGACCAACACAGGTGTTTGCCCCTGGAAGGCAAAAGCGCCTGAGGCTTTTCCTTTCTCCTGTCTCCTCCAGGGTCCCTGAGGGCCGCAGGAGTCTGCGCCCCTCACCTGAGGATCCCGAGTGAATTGTGTTTAGTATCTGTGTGCGTGGCGGAGCAGCCAGTCTGAACCTCCAAGATGGACCGGGATTTGCGCGCCCCACATAGAGTTGGCGCCAGAACGTGGGGCCCAACATAGTTGGTGCCTGAACGGGACCCAACAGTCATTTTAAAACCGTATAAAAATGCAGGCACAGGAACACATGTCTATAATCACAGCAACTTGGGAGGCTGAGGCAGGAGGATTGCAAGTTTGAGGCCAGAGGCAGCCTGTGCAACTTAGTGAGACCCTGTCTCAAAATAAAAAGTAAAAACTGGGCTAGGGGTACAACCCAGTGGTAAAACAATTGCAAAGCATGTATGAGGCCCTAAGTTCACCCCTCTAGTACCACAATAAGTAAATAACTAAATCCACATAAAAATAGGCTTTTATTTGGGTAAATACAGCATATGTGCAAATTAAGAGATTCTGAGATGCTTTGGTTTTTATGGAACAGTGACACATATTGAAAAGCAGTGGAGCATTTTTTTTTTTCCCGATTCTGGGAGGGCTGAACCCAGAGCCTTGCACATACTTTACAAGTGCTCTACCACCAGGCTGTACCCCCAGGCCATTTTTTACTTTTTATTTTGAGACAGGGTCTTACAAAATTACATAGGCTGCCTCCGGCCTCACCCTGTGATCCTCCTGCCTCTACCTCACGAGTTGATGGGATTACAGGCATGCACCACTACACCTGACACTTTTTCTTATATCTTGAAGAACAAGGCATCATTTCCCAGAAGCCCCTTACACTCCTGCCTCCCACCCTCCTGCCAGCCATTCATATTCTTCGACTTAGACTGTCACACATTTCACAGGAGTCACTGGAAAGAGGAATGGAGTTTTCCTAATTGGCTTACACCAATTAGTACCCAACCTTGGGCTTAGGGATGGAGCCAGCTTGCTCTAATTATAGACCATGTGGAAGAGCTGGACCTCTGAATAAAATCAAGATACTGTTGTTAGGAATAGAAGTTGGTAGAAGACAACAATGTCTGCTAAACCCCATTTCCACAAATGAGTTTATTTAGTGTCAGAAAGCAGAAAAATTCTATCTTTGAGAGAGTTGCTACACAAGGGATATGTGCCAATGTGAGAGAGAGATAGGAAATGGCAGAAAAGTTGGGCAGAGAGCATAGGAAGGGTGGACCCTAGGTAGTGACAGGATCAGAAAAGGACTCAGGCAAAGACAGAGGTCAAGAAGCTGATCCTAGAGGGAGGAAAACAAACTTCAAAAGTATCTTGGCTGGCTTCACATTTTGCCTTGGGCCATAATGCTCAAATGTTTGCATAGCTCATAAACAAATCAGCAGTTCGAGATACTTGCAGCACAGTTATAAACTGAGGGTTAAGACTATAAGCTATTTCTTATAATAACTAAATAGGGGGAAATTTAATCTCTGGATATTTACAGGGTCTTGTTTACTGCACAAAGCCATTATATATGCATGTGGGGGTGAAGAAAAAGATCTGCTATATAATGTGCAGGGCTCAGTGCAAAATGAAAGTTTAGAGTCTCTTGCTAAAAAATTATTAAGAATTTCAAGATGCTGGCCTCACATTAAACAATACTGGAAGTCTTAAAGCATGGCACCCTGTATAACAACACAAGTCACATAGCCATGAAGTCGCTTCTAGTGGGAAATATTGCTCCAGGTATGCACCAAGTGGTTTCTGTACATCTCTTTAATGAGCCTCCATATACATTTTGATTTGGCCACCCCACTGCAGTCATGTAACATGAACTAGAGTGTGGAATCAGCACAGTACAGGGAATTAGAAGATGCAGTTCCTGGCTCCAATTCTGCAACTCCATACAAATTATTTAACCACTTCACGTCCAAGTTTGCACATGTGTTAGAATTGACCTAGATCAGTAGTCTTCAAACCTATTATTTTAAAGTAAAAATAGAACCCCCTTTTCCATCAAGATTTTATTTAGAATTTAATATGGTCTGAATTTTGTGTCTCCTCAAAATTCATGTTGAAATTTAATCTCGAATGTCATGGTATTAAGAGGTAGAGCCTTTCGTAAGACAGTTGGTCATGAGGATAGAGCCTTCATCAATGGGATTAGTGCCTTTATAAGAGGGCCAAAGTGATCAGAGTTCTTTCTTTTCTCCATGAGAGGACACAGCAAAAAGAAAGCTATCTGTGAACCAGGACACCAAAATCTTTCAGCACCTTAATCTTGGGCTCCCCAGCCTCCAGAACTGTATGAAATAAATTTATCTTGCTTAAGCTACTCTATAGTATTTTGTTATAGGCACTGAAATGTTCTACAATAGAGTCCTAAATACAAAATGATAGAAGAGATTCTCTGATTAAAATATCCTTTCTGATGGAAGCAGACCTTGGGATGCCAAACGATAATTTCATAATCATATTTAGATCAAGACTGAAAATTATAGCCTTCGGGTCATAAAGGCCTTCTATTTGTACATAAACTTATCAGAACACTGCCATACCAGCTTGTTTATATATCATCTCTGGCTGTGGCTGGTATAAATTTTAAAGTTGTGACCCTACATGGCTAGCAAAGCCTAAAATTTCTTGATCCTGGTTCTTTACAAAGAGTTTGGCACCTTTTAACCTAGATGGACAACACTTGGAGGCAGAAAGTTAGATATCAGCTAACAGGCTAGAAGCCTGGTTAGTAGAGCTGGTATGTGGCACAGGGATGTAGACTCTGAAATAAAACAGAACCCCAGTTAGCAAGGTAGAAACACAAGACCAAAATGACAAAAGCAGCAAGTTGGCCTAGATGTCAACTTGCCTGATAATATGGATTATTCCTGAAATATCTCACAATTTCTAGATCCCAGAACCCCACAGGAGAATAGAGTTGGTGAACAGTAGTACTGGGGCAGGAACAAGGTGGGACCTCATCAAAGGTACAGAGATAAGAAGATAATGGCCCCTGGAAGGATATGAAAGCCTAATAATGAAACACTCATATCAGTAATTATTTGAATATAAAGCATAAATAGAAGGGAAAAAACCCATGAAGGACAGAATAATGATTAAAAGAAAGAAAATAGACTGTTGCCTAAGCATCTGTGATAGGTCTTATAGAATGAATGGGATTTCACAGATGTATAAATCAGTATCTAACTTCAAGGAGAACCTATTTCTAGATTTATAAATGTTCTGTCAGAAAATAAAATCACCCTGAAATATAATTCTGTCATGTTTGAGGCTCCCTGCAGGAGTTTCCAAAGAAGAGATTCTAATGTAACTTCCCAACTTACTGACTCTGAGTCTACGATTGGGGCTTTGACAAAAGTTACAGACTGAATTGTGTCATCCTTGTACAGATTCATATATTGAAGCATCATGCCTTTGAAGAGGTGATTAAGTCAAAATGAGGCCATTAGGATGGATTCTAATTGAACCTGACTGGTGTCCTTCTGAAAAGAAGAAATGTTGACAGACATCAGGAATTCATGTGTATAGAAGGATGATCACATGAGGCATAGAGAAGCAGCCATCTGCAAGCCAAGGAGGTCTCAGAAGAAACCAAACCCGTCAAAACTTTGATTTTGGACTTCTGGACTCAAGAACTGGGGAAAAAAAACCATCAACCACAAGCCACCCAGTCTATGGTATTATACAATAGCAACCACAGCAAACGAATTTGTCATATGCCCTATTTAAAAGTCTACACAAGTAATTCTGATACCCACACTGGATTGAGAAACACTTGATTAGAGTTAAGATGTAGATCCAGGGGGCAGGTAAGGGGAAAATGTCGAAGAATATGTAGAGGAAATGTCTTAAAAATGAAGGGAAAAGATTAGCTTTGTGTTGTGGGAGCTCCTCATCCCTTTTCTAGTTTGTAGCCCTGAAGCAGCCATGTTTCTACAAAGCCCTTGGCTGTTTACATGAAGTCTTCCCTTTGCTTTTGTGGTGTTTCTTCTATTTTGTGAATTTGATCAGATTGGCCGTCATCTTTTTCCGGTAAACCTTGCCCCAACATTTTCCTATTTGTGCTCTTTATTGTCTCCCTCTCTTGTTGTCATATTGGAAACTGTGCAAGAGACAAGCTAAAGAACAAAGGGTTTTTTCCCCCCATTAAACAGATTAGGGATTATTTTTAGGTGAGACAAAATAAGGACTGTTTTTTCACTGGAGTAATCTTGTTGCTTTCCATGGCTTGTTGTATGGATCCCATTTCTCAAAAAGAGCTGTGCATTAACAGATTTCAATGAAGCAGTTATTAAGCATATTTGGCTCTGATTAAGGCAGATTCATTTCCTAATGATCTTTATCTGACTGAAAATAGCAAGTCTGGAATATGTTAGTCTTTGTGCAGAGAATATTAATGTTTTATTTATTTTTCCCAGTGATATTGAATCAAATGGCTTTTAATGAATGTTAACTGAAACAAAATCTGAAGTTACCTTAACTCCTGACTCTTATTAGTTAATATGATGTATATTTAACTAAAATTCCAGTATCCCATTTTCTCAGTGGTCCCAAAGACCTAGAAATTATCTGCTTAAATACTTCTGGTTTCTATTTAAAATAGGTATTATCTTCTATTAAACTAGGGAATGACATCAGCAAGATGGTAGGGTAGGAGATCCTAGCTTCATCTTCCCACAAAAAACAATAATTAGCTACCCACAAATAAAAATAGCCCTGGAGAGCTCAGGTGTCCATTTGAAAAGCTTCAGCAACATAATGGAACAAAATTCTGAGAATAATTTCACAAAAGGGATAGGAAGAACAGTTTAATTTTGCCCTCATCACCCCATCCTTCAGACTACCAGTTCCCTTTCCAGGAAAGAGGAGACAGAATGAATGACCAGTCCTCCTGACTTCTGGGGCATTTCTCAAAGGACCTGCCTTGGCTTCACTCCACCAGATCACTGAGACCAGCATGGTTGAAACATCTGAAAATAAGGAAGGAAGGAAGCTATTAGTGCCTCTCATGGGGCAAGTGCCACTGTGATCCCCATGTGGCTTGATCCCCAGCTTTCACTACTGGGGGCCTCTACAGCTCTGGTGGCATTGTATGCCCACACCACACAGCTCCCAGGGCACAGAGGACTCCATAGTGTTTGCCATTGTGGTGCCCAAAGGTCTGCTTTATCAGCAGCTTTCACCTCTGAGAGTCACAGATTTTTGCCTTTGCAGACTCCAACTCCCTGAAGTTTCACTCCACGTCCTCCCTCTCTCCTGAGCTTCCTAGATGGTACCACTGTGGGTCACTCAGCTCTGGGACTCAATATAGCCACTGTGTATGCACACTTGCAAGTGGCCTGGGCCCCAGAGAAATGAAGTTCCACAAATCACCTGACAAGTAATCAAAATAATTGCTCCAACAAAGTTCAGTGAGCTGTAAGAACACAGAAAATAATTTAACAAAACAGTAAACAACAAAACAATACAAGGATAAAAATAAGATGTTCAATAAAGAGAAAATATTAAAGGAAAAATAAAAGATCCAAATAGAAATTGGGAGCTGAAGAAAACAGTGACTGATTAAAGAATGTAGTCAAGAGTTTCAAAATCATACTCAAGCAGAAGAATCAGTGAACTTGAAGACAGGTCATTTGAAATTAATCAGAACACACACACACACACACACAGAAAAAAGAAAAGAAAAAAAGGAAAACCAATGTGATTTTTGAGACACTATCTGGAGAACTAGCATTTGCATTACAGGATTTTCTGAAGGAGAAGAGACAGTAAAAGGGACAGGAAGCTTATTTAAGAAAATAATGGCTAAAAACTTTCTAAACCTGGGAAAAAATGTGGACATGTAGGTACAAGAAGCTCAAAAATCCCCAAAGGAGACTATTCTGAGATACATAATCAAACTGTCAATATCACAGATAAGGGTTGGGGATGTAGCTCATTGGTAGACCTCTTGCCTATCTTACACAAGGCCCTAGGTTCTATCCCCAACACAACAAAATAAACTAAAATGAAATATTATGAAATAAAATAAAATGGAAAAACAACAACAACAACAACCAAGAAAACAATATTTTGAAAGCAATAATAGCAAAGAGGGGCTGGGATTTAGCTGTTGGTAGAGCACCACACTGCAGTCTCTGAGGTCCTGGGTTCGATTCCCAGCACCACAAATATGGGAAAAGGACATGGCACCCCACTCTCAAGGCAATCTCGGAAACAATCAACCATTGAAAACCCTATGAGGGTCGCTATAAGTCAGACATGACTTGACAGCACCTAACAACAATAATAGCAAAGAAGCTTGTCACATACAAGGAAACGTTTGTAAGGCTATCAGTGGATTTCTCAATAGAAATCTTGTACCCAAGAAAGCACGGGATGATGTATTCAAAGTGCTGAAAAAAAAAAACCTGCCCAACAAAAATGTTTTATATGGCAAAGTAGTCCTTTATATCTGAAGGATAAGGACTTCCTTAAACAACAAAAGCTGAGGGAGTTCATCACCACTAAGTATGTCCTATAAGAAATCTCAATGGTTAATAATGATGATGTATACTTGAAATTTGCTAAGAAGGTTGTTGTTTTGGTTAGGTGCCATCAAGTCAAGTCTGACTCACAGTGATGCTATGTACAACAGAACACTCCCCAACACTGTGCTGTGCTCGGCATTATGTCAGGGTATTTCTGCTATTTGTATGGTTTTCAATGGCTGTTTTCAGGATTATTTTGGGAGTGGGATGCCAGGCTTTCTCCCATTTTTGTGGTGCTGGGGATCAAACCCAGGACCTCAGAGAGCACAAAGCAGCAGTCTACCAGCTGAGCTAAACCCCAGCCTCACTAAGAAGGGAGATCTCACATATCCCACCACACAAACACAAAGTGGATGACTATGTGACATGACGGCTATATTAACTAAGTTAAATGTGTGATTTGTATGTATATGTGTGTATATACATACATACATACACACATATATATACATATGTACATACACACATACATACATATGTATACATACATGGAGCTGGGGTTTAGCTCTGTTGGTAGAGTGCGACTCTGTACTCTCTGAGGACTTGGGTTCCATCCCCAGGACTGCAAAACTGAGAGCAGGACATGACAATCCACTCCCGAAGCAATCCAGAAACAGTCAGCCAATGAAAATCCTATGAGGGTCTCTATGAGTTGGACCCGACTTGATGGCACCTAACAACAACAACATGTTGGCATCTGACTCATAGTGGCCCTACATACAACAGGTGAAATAGTATTGTTAGTGCTTCTCTGCTATTCATAGTGTTTTCAATGGCAGCTTGTTTTTTGGGAGTGGGTTGCCAGACCCTGCTCCCAAGCCTACAACACTTGGTGTTCCCAGGTGGTCTCCCATCCAAGTACTAACGAGGCCTGACCCTGCTTAGCTTCCAAGATCTGATGGGATTGGATGCCACAGGGCTAAGGGTACAGGCAACAACGACATATATATCACAATTTAAATAGACATAATTTTTAGTTATCAAGCATACCTCAGTAAAGCTTAAAAAAAGAATAGAATTCATTGTACTTTTCAGTTACTACAAGCTGTTTTCCCTATTGACACTGCATCTTCATGCAACAGATCCTGTTTCAACCTTTGCATTGGCTGCTAGGATGCTCAGAACTAAATAGATGTTCCGCTACTGCTGAGCACAACTATCACTCTTCCTTAATATTGTAATTTTTAGCCTTAATTTTTCATTCAGCCCAATTTCCTCATTCACTTATTTTAGTTCACTTTTTGCAAAGCTTAACTGGCCATATTTAAGTTGTCCTTTAAAGAGCAGATCTTTCTTGGTGCCCTGATGCATGCCTATAATCCCAGCAACTCAGGAGGCTGAGGCAAGAGAATCACACATTTGAGGCTAGAGGCAGCCTGTGCAACTTGGTAAGACCTTGTCTCAAAAATTTTTAAAAAATGGGGTTTGGGGTGCAGCATTGTGGTAGAGCACTTGCAAAGAATACATGAGGCCCTGGGTTCAACCCCATAGTATTGAAAAAAAAAAAAAAGTAGATCTTGCCTCTGTCTATATTAAACTGAACCATAGTAGGATTACAATGGAGCTGTTACTCAGACTTCAGAAGCTTGAGAAGTTATTCTCATTATCCGGAATAACCTGAGTCTAGCTGGCTCTTGCCCTTGTTCTTTCCAATGGGTTTTAATACCTATCCCCAGTTATAGACATGTGTTCCTTTCCCTGGCTCCCTCTCTTCCTTCCCATGCACCTAAGCAAATGCTTCTCTAGGTATATTTTCTGCACCCACTCCCTCTCCCTATTCACATCAACTCATGAAAATAAATGTTACAGATTGGAAAACTTCAGTACTTTGCTAAAATTTCTTTAGCTCAACCCAGATGCCCACAATAGCTTTATCCTACCTGGAAAGCTAGGGAATGTACTGCAGAGCATGGGGGAGGGGCCGCACTTGCTCTATTTAATTTCCCTCTTATTTGTTTCTCTTCAGCTCCAGAGCAGTGTTCCCATTTTAGGTACTCTGTACACTTTTATTTTCTTTCCCTTCTAACATTATATGGGGTCATAACATCTCCACCAGGGAGCACTATGCTGGTGATGCCCTACCATACCACGTTCTGCTCTGTGATTTTCTTTCCTCTGATGCACATGCTATTTGTGGGATGTAGATGGAAATAGCTTAATTAATTTCCTGGCGCTTGGATAAATATGTGCTTCTTGCCAAAACACTGTGTGGTGATAATTCAGTGGGAAAAGTACAAGGGTCATATTCCCTTTACAGCTTCAACGAAAAAAAAAAAGCATAAATTAAGAAAATTATTCCCTTTTTCATTTGAGCCCTTTCAAGTTATACAAGCAAAGTGTGGTTTTATAATTTTTCCCATTCACGAATTATCTCCATTAACTCTTTGATTCAAGTTATTTCAATTAAATATTGAACTACATCTAAGGCAGAGTTATAAGCTATAAAATAAGACATTGCTCCTACTCATAGTAGTTTTAGAGTAACACATTTGTTTTCACCTCTAGCTGTATAGACTTATTTGAGGACTTGAAAACACTGACCTGAAAGCCCCAGTCCCAAGAATTCTGATTTAAATGGCTTAGGGAGGAGTCTAGAAAAATTTTTGAAGATTATGCAAATATGCAGCCAGGGTTGAGGATCACTAAGATAAGGGCATGGGCTATGCTCAAAAGAGCTGAAATGTAAAGCTGGATATAATTTAACTGTTATAAGAGCCTGCAGCCATTCTACTGTGGCATCTGATCCCGACAGATCTCAGAAGCTAAGCAGAGTCGGGCCTGGTTAGTATAAGAATAGGAGACCGCCTGGGAACATCAGGTGCTGCAGGCTTGGGAGAGGGACCTGGCAACCCACTCCCAAAAATCAATCAGCCATTGAAAATCCTATGAATAGCAGAGAAGCACAACAATAGTGTTTCATCTGTTTTACATATGGTCTCTATGAGTCAGAAACTGACTGCATAGCACCTAACAACAACAACGATTACAAGAGAGATAACAAGTGCTAAGATAAGGTCCCCGTTCTCCATGACTTCTTTATAACAACCTACTCCTCCCTCTTCACTTCTGTGTTAGTTTCACCACCAGTTCTTTTGCAATGTTCAGGATCAAATCCAGGGCCTTGCACATGCTAGGTAACCCTGTGCTATATCCCTTACCCTTCCCACCAGTCTTTTTTCATAACTCCTTACCGTTACCTCAGCCATAGCATTTAGTAGGAACTATTAGAAAGAAAGTGGCATCAAGATTGGAGGAAGACTCATTAACAACCTGTGTTATGCAGATGACACAACTCTGCTTGCTGAAAGTGAAGAGGATTTAAAACATCTACTGATGAAGATCAAAGATCATAGCCTTCAATATGGGTTACGACTTAACATCAACAAAACAAAAATCCTTACGACTGGGTCAGCACGCAACTTCACATTAAATGGAGAAAAGATTGAGGTTGTCCAAGATTTTACTTTGCTTGGCTCTATAATCAACACCCCTGGAAGCAGCAGTCAAGAAATCAAAAGA
>VMDO01009378.1:0-67827 GCA_007922755.1 Pedetes capensis | reverse complement strand
ATATCTCCTTGAGTCGCTATATAAGCATGAGTATAGAGAATAAAGTTTAGCTCAAGACCATCAGTCTTGGCCTCTTCGTCTCCTTCATCCTCGGCTCTCCCCTTCCCACGCTGGGCCCCGACACATGTGCAGGAGAGAAAAAGGAAGAATTTCTGTTTCCCTTAAGAATTCTCCTGAAGAAGTAGTAAACATTAAATCTCAACCCTTAGGTGCATGCTTTTTAGACTCTGTGACAAATGGGAAGTATGCATAAAGCACTTCTGCTGCAGACCAAAATGTAATGGCTATCTCAAGGAAAAAGCTGGGTTGTGAACTAACTGGCACTTACAGGATATCATTTTTACTTGGGGAAAAAAACCCTCACAAACTGTCTTATTCATACTGGGGTATTAGACAGACATTTCCTGGAAATGAATTAAATGAACCTATCACTTCAGGGAAATTTGACAGTATATGTTGTCAATTGAAAAGTCAAGCTTTCAAATAAGCAATGGAATTTGAGGAGTCACCAGCCGCAACCTTGACAGATGCTGAAAATGTAAAAGCTTTCTTGATGAATCTAGGGCAATATCAAGAAATGTGGGCTGGGCATGGTGGCACACACGTGATCCCACCACTCAGGAGGCTGAGACAGGAGGACTACAAGTTTGAGGCCAGCCTGGCCTACAAAGAGAGTTCCAGCATAGCCTGGGATTCGTAGTAAGATTTTGAGTCAAAAAAAAAAAAAAAAAACAAGGAAAAAAATATGATTTTTTAAATATCATATAATGAAATGTGTCAACGTTTGTTAGATCTGCATAATGAAGGGAAGCAACATTTTTAAATGACCAATGCATATTGTTACAAAATTATATTAAGGGCAAAAGATTCATTCAGTGTTAAACCAATGGATTTTTTTTTTTTTTGCAGCACTGCAGCATTAAACCCAGGAACTCATGCATGCTTTGCAAGTGTTCTACCACTGATCTGTAATCTCAGCCCATTTTCAAACTTCTTCACTTCAAGATGGGTCTCACTATGTTACTTAGGCTGTCTCTGGCTGCGAACTTTCAATTGTCCTGCTTCCAACTGCCAAGTTGCTGGGATTACAGGCTTTTACCAATGTGCCAAGCTAAACCAATGGATTTTAATGTAACAGAATATTTTCCTGCATCAATTTCATCAGTATAGTGTCAGGTTCCACATTGTACTTAACCTTTAAGGAACTATCATTTAGTCTGTCCCACAATTCAGAAGCCTGTGGCAGAAGGATCACAAGTTCAAGACCAGAGGTTGCCTGCCTAACTTGGTGAGACTCTGTCTCAAGATAAAAAATTACAAAGGGGGCTGGGAGTGCAGCTCAGTGATATAGCAGTTTCAAACTATGAATGAGGCCCTGGCTTCAGCCACCCCAGTACTGAAAAAGAAAAACAAAATGGAGAAAGAAAAGAATAAAGAAACTATCATGGGTTTTAGTAAAGCATCAAAGAATATTCACAGTTCTCTTAAAAAGGTACTAAAACACTTCTCTGTTTTCTAAGCACAACTCTGTATGAGGCTGTATTTTTATGTACTTCAATCAAAATAATGCACAATAGATAGAATGCAAAAGCAGATAGGAAAGCCCAGCAATCTTCTATCAAGCCTGCCATCAAAGAGAATTGCAAAAACGTAACACAGTGTCATTCTTCTTGCTATTGGGCGTGTGGGGGAACTGTGAAAATTGGTATTTTTGCCATAGAATATTATTAGTGAAATGAGTTTCATTTTTGATATTTTTAAATAGAGCTTCAAAACCAAAAAATTGGGTTCAGGTTCAGTCTGGGTTCAAGTTTAAATGCCATGTGTAGATAGCAGGGCTTCAAACCCAACCCATATCCAAACCCTGAGCCCATTCTAGTTCAAGCATTTACAAAGAATTTTCTGAACCCAAACCCAATGAAAACCTGGGTTCAGGTTCAGCTTCTTCTTTTTTTTTTTTTTTTGGTAACATTAGCTACTCAAAAATTGAAAAAAAAAAAAAAAGTCATTGGTCTATCTACACGTAGGATTAAAATTTTAAACCCAAACTTAAACCTAACCCTCTAAATTTTATCATATTAAAACCCATATCCAAACCTGAACCCAAGTTTTCACAGGTTTTAAAGTCCTGTATTTCTGTAAATAAGTAAATAAATAAATATTTTAAAAATCTGTTTTAAATTCTAAACTGGTAAATATTAATAGATACACATGAACACAAGCTCTCTGGACTCCACACATAATTTTTTAAAGTACAAAAGGATACTTAGAACAAGAAGTTTGAGAACTGCTGGTATATAATATATATAACATCTTACTTGCTTATTTGTTGATTGTCTCCTCCAATAGATTATAAGCTCCTAAAAAGCAGAATTTTGTCAGTCTTGTCGCCATATCAGGGTGCCTTGTTGATTATCTATTTGTGGTAGATACACAAGGGATGGCTGGGTGAATACTGAATAAAAACATTCCACTTTTATAATTGGGTGGTATGCAGCATAATTAAGTGTAATTTGGAACAAGTTTGGACATGTTGAATAGTCAGAACCTTCTTTTTTTTTTTGAAGGTAATAAAGTAGTAGGGTGAGAGAATGATCAATTCACATGCCCAAATTCAAAACAATCTAGCCAATATTTTGATATCCAGAAGGTTTATGAGTCATGGTTTTAATACACTGTTTATCATAGTAAGAACACAGGTGATATCAGATTAGAAAGAGAAAGGTCTGTGTGCCTTACTATATCTTATATACACTTCTGTCAAAGGACTTATAACACCAAAATGCTGTAGTTTAAGATTTTGTTCCCTTTCCCTAATTCAGCTGTGTACATACTCTCTGAGGTCTACAATGTAATCTGATCCACATTTTCTTAATTCTCAAAGGCTAACATTTTCTTAACAACTAATTGGTATATTCATAGTTACAGGACAAGTGATAATTTGTCATCTTCTCAAATTATACCTTCTCAATGAAGTCCAACTACTTGTTATGGTTTAAATATAAAATGTCCCCTTATAGGCTCATACTAAAGCTTAGTTGGTAAAGTGCTTGTTCTGCATGCTCCGAAGTGCTGAGTTCAATCTCTAGCACTGCAAGAAACAGTAGAAGGACCCAGCAGCCCATTCCCAAAACAATCATCCACTGAAAATCCTATGAATAGCAGAGAATTACAGACAACGTCCTGGGTTCGATCCCCAACACAGCAAAAGCAGGAGAAGGACCTGGCAGCCCACTCCAAAAAACAATCCCGAAACATTCAGCCATAGAAAACCCTATGTATAGCAGAGAAGCACTGATATAGTGCAAGGCATGGCAGTGTCAGAGAGTGTTTCATTCTATTGTAGATAGAGTTTGCTATGTGTCTTACCCAACTCAGCCATACCTAACAACAACAACAGGCTCATATGTTAGAATACTTGGTCCTCAGCTTGTGGTAATGTTTTGGGAGGCCGTAGAACCTTTACGAGGTCAGGCCTAGCTAGTACTAGTACAAGTAAATCACTGGGGGAAGGCCTTTGAAGGTCACACACACACACACACACACACACACACACACACACACACACACACAGTTCCAGCCAAGCTCCCTGCTTTGTGGTCTGCCATGATACAGAGCCTCCACCACATACTCCTGCCGGTGTAACCATGGACTGAGCTCCTTGGCCATGCCTTCCCCACCACAATAGACTGACCCTCTGAAACTATGAGTCAAAATGAACTTTTCCTTCCTTAAGTTGTTTCTGTCAGTTACTTTGGTCACAGTGATACAAAAGCAACTAATATACCAGCATATACTGGCCCCAACCCAGTACTGTCAATTCCCATTACCCTATGCTTTTTTAAAAAACAGTACTGGGGGAGGGGGGTGTCTGAACCCAGGGCCTCTCACATGCTAGGCAAGTACTCTCCTACTGCGCTGTACCCCTAGCCCCTTTTTTATTTTTGAGATAAGGTCTCACTAAATTATGCAGGCTCTACCTTTTTAAAAAATTATACTTATCCTTTACAACATACACATATATTCATGTCTACTTATTTATTGTCTGTCTCCTGCCACTGGAATGTAAGCTCCACAAAAGCAGGGATTTTTATTTTATTTATTAATGTATCCCAATCCCTTAGAATCATGTCAAGAAAACAAGTGCTCAATAAATATTGGTTGAGTAAGGAACAATGTTCAATTGATTCCATTACTGAGTAGAGGGTTCCACTCTACTCAATAAATACTCTACTAAATACTCTACTAAATAGAGTCTATTTTTAGACTCTACACAGTTTAGACTGGATTTTCTAAGAAATTATTTTTGCTTAATATCCTATTCAACCTGCCACAGTTGGCTCCTTCAAAGATTTATTAATAGTTTTGGCTGAAGTCTCTAAAACTGTCACATAAAAACATGCAAATATTTATAAGTGTTTCTCCCCCACAACTTCTGCTCTGACTATCTGAAGCAATACTATAAGTCTCCAGGACAAAATCGGCCTTAATATTGGGCAACTGGATGTTGATTCAGCCAAAGAGGACAATGAAAACCATATGGGTTCTTTTCAATTCATTCTACAATCTCAGGCTTATAAGTCAAATAGTCCTGGTCAATAGGAATTGGTAAATTAATATGCAAATAGATACTAATAATTTTACCTTTACAGAAGATGTTTTCTAACTACTTTAACTCCAGGTTTTAGTGCAGGCTTAAAGTTTAGAGAGTCACTATTCTTTAATTTTGAACTTTAGAAAAGTCAAGATTTTCTTTAAGACTGAGGGGAGGAGAAAAATGTCAGGAATGGGATGGTTTTAGAGAGCTCACTCAGACATTAATAAGGAAAGTGCTTTTGCAGAAGAGAAACCAGAAAAGGGGAGAGAAGGAAGTTAAAAGGGCTGCAGAAAGTGTGTATATAAGAAGTAATAAAGACCTCAGCCAAGTAATTGACTAGAGGATAGTGAAATAGAATGCAAAGGGCATGGAGACTCACCAGATATAAAGAGAATGTAGGAAACACAAGGTAACAGAAGGCTTTACATTTGGCTAGCTGGAGAAATGGAGGTGATGTTCCATAACACAGAGAACACAGAAGGAAAGCTGGTATGGTGACTCATGCCGGTAGTCTCAGAACTCAGGAGGCACAGGTAGGCAGATCATAGGTTCAAGGTCAATTTGGACTACATATAGAGTTCCAGGCCAACTTGGGCTACACAGTGAGACCCTGTCTTAAAAAACAAACCAACAACAGAGAATACATGAGGGAAAACAGTTTGGGAAGTGGCAGCCTGCCAAAAAATTTTATTTTGGTTTTGAAAAGTCTCAGATTTGATTAAGCCTGAAATTTGATAAACCTGACTTCTTTGAGAATCTTATTATTGGAAGTCTTACTGGAATTACCAACAAGAAGTACTCAAGTATATGTTAGGAGAAAATATTCTTTTCTCAGATCTAACCAAAAAATAGGATACATCTGGGGAAGAGAAGGGGGAAAGAGATGGAAGAAAAGTGAGAGAGAAGCCGGGCGTGGTGGTGCACACCTGTAATCCCAGAGGCTCGGGAGGCAGAGGCAGGAGGATCGCAAGTTCGAGACCAGAGGCAGTCTGCATAACTTAGCGAGACTCTGTCTCAAAAAGTAAAAAAATGGGCTGAGGGTGCAGCTCAGTGGTTCAGCACTTGCAGAACATGCAAGCACGAGGTCCTGGGTTCAACCCCCAGTACCACAAAAAAAAAAAAAAAAAAGGAGAGAGAGATGGAAGAAGGAAATTCTGAGAAGCTAAAGGCAAGTCTCAGCTCATGACGTGAAACAAAACTTCCAAAGTATTTTTCCACTGATTAACAAGGTTAAAGTTGTTCGCAAAAGAAGAATGATGTTACATAATCATTCAACTTGAATTAATCAGCGTAAGAGAGGAAAAAAATTAATACCTGTTAGAAAATACAAGAAAACTAAAAGTAAATAAGTGTGCAGCCATAGCCTTGTGGAATCCGATCCCGTCAGATTTTGGAAGCTAAGCAGGGTCAGGCCTGGTTAGTACCTGGATGGGAGATCTCCTGGAACACCAGGTGCTGTAGGCTTGGGAGAAGGACCTGGCAACCCACTCCCAAAATTCAATCTGCCATTGAAAACCCCATGAACAGCAGGGAAGCACTGACAATAGTGTTTCCCCTGTTGTACAGAGGGTCGCTATGACCCTCTGTACGCTATGTACGCTATGAGTCGGATACTGACTCGACGGCACCTAACAACAACAACAAAAGTAAATAAAATGTAAGGAAAGAGAATTTGCTATTAATTCTTTTGTCTGCTTCTGAGGTAAACAAGCCAAAACAGACGTGGCCTAAAAAAGTGACAGAACTGTATCAATAAGAAAATACAAGGACTGATTTATATTACTTTAAATAAAATGCTTAGAGCATTTTCCGAAAATAGATGTTGCTCCTTGCACACTAGAAGTCCTTTAGACTTGATGGGGAAAAAAAAGGATGCAAATATTTCCTCAGGGTATAGAGTGAATGCAGTTCCGCACTGCCATTTATAATATTTGTAGTGAGCTATCTTTCTGAAGGCTTCACTCTTTGCCCCCAGTGTCTCCCTCCAAGGAATTCTGCTCAGGACAGAGAGCTGGCAGCAAGCTACTTCCTTCCTTCCCTATATTTAACTCTACGCTGTTAACATAATATCTTTGCCTTTCTTTCATACACTTCCAGACCAAGACTGCAGTAGAAGCTCAGACATAACCCCAAGGCATTCTCCTTGGTTATACTTATCTTTTATTATGCCTTAGCATATCTAGACGCAATCTAGATACAGCAAAATGTCACTGATTCAGCTCCCTTGTTATAATTTAGGATTTATATTTATAATTTACAACAAACCACTATGCTTAAACCAATACCGGTGACCTCATGGTCTACAGTTAGTCTTCTTAGGAAGACAGAAGTTCCTCTGCAAAGAAAAAATAAATATGAAAAGATATGTTGGTTTGTTTCCTTCGACAAGTTGCAAATACTCCCTCAGTTAGCATAATGGGAGATTGTGCAGTCAGAACAAGAATGAAATTAGGGCACAAGTCAATGTTTGACTCCCAGCTCATTAAATCCCTATAGGGAACATTCCCAAGCCTTTCTCTGGCAAGACCTCTAAACCTTCCACATACATGGTGACATATCTGCTCATCTCATGCCTTAGGCCATGATTCACTCCCGTCTCTTCCAACCAGTGTCTCAGTTACCATGCTTCACTGGGCCAAGGCCCAGAGGCAAGCCTCCTCTTGGACATACATGGAACACAGGAGAAATTTTTGACAATTAAAATCACCTGCTAACATGAAAACACTGATGATATTGTGAAAGAAGTGAGCTACTGATTAGAAGGAAAGAGAAGAGCAGTGAAGCAAGAGCTTCAAAGACGCTAAGACATGATAAAAGATAAGTACGAACAAGAATAACAAGGTGCTCCACGAAAGCCAAACGTTGCACAGACCAAAGGACAGAGCACATTAAACCTTGTGAACCACGGTTTATTGGTTTGTTTTTTTAAAAAATTGTTATTGTTGTTAGGTGCCGTCGAGTCGGTATCCGACTCATAGCGACCCACATAGGGTTTTCAATGGCTAACTATTTCGGGATTGCCTTGGGAGTGGATTGCCAGGCCCTTCTCCCATTTTTGTGGTGCTGGGAATTGAACTCAGGTCCTCAGAGACTGCAGCGCAGCGCTCTACCAACTGAGCTAAATCTCAGCCCTTTTAAAAAAATAGGAGTATGGATAACTTGTGGACAATCTTTACATACAGTGTTTTTTTGTTTTTGTTTTTCGCAGCAATTGGAGATTGAACCCTGGGCCTTGCACATACTTTACAAGTGCTCTACCACTAGGCCATACTCCTAGCCCATTTTCTCTTTTTTATCTTGAGACAGGGTCTCACTAAATTATACAGACTGCCTCTGGCCTCAAACCTGTGATCCTCCTGCTTTTGCCTCCCAAGGCGCTGGGATTATAGGCGTGAGCCACCATCCCTGGCTACATACAGCTACTTTAAGGGGACGAATCCCCCTGTAGGAAGTTCTCACCAAGATGTCTCAAAGCTGCACCATCTTCAACTCTCTCCCATGTACACTTCCTTACAAGAGCCATCCAGCCATCCTCTCTCCCTCTCAAATGAGCTTCCTTACAGGAATGGTCCTCTTTTCCTCCCATGTGGAGTTAACAGGAGTTGTGTGAGACTCCCTGCAGCCTTATGGCCAGATGTATGACCAACAGACAAATGAGTTTCCCATTTTTACCCCCTTTTTACCTTACTCCAGTCTGGTGTGTGTGTGTGTGTGTGTGTGTGTGTGTGTGTGAGAGAGAGAGAGAGAGAGAGAGAGAGAGAGAATATGAATGAATGAAAATGAATTTATCAAGATCTTCCTCCCTGCAGAGTCTAGTGACTCTCCTTCCTCTCCCTCCAGGAGGGAATTTTAATACATTACAACAGGTCTAACTAACTTGTATATTTTTGTCTACTCTGTTGGTTGGAGGGCCAAGCCCTCCAGCCCAGGGCATGCTAGGTGTTTTGTATCGATATGACAATTATCAAGTCTAGCCCACGTCCAGTATGGAGGAACTATCTACACAAGAGAGAACAGGCATGAATATGCAGCACTGTACAATGGAAACAGCATGAGTTTGAATCTAGGTCCTGGTACTTCCTATATGTGTGCCTCTCAATAAAAACTCCTACAAATCTCAGTTTCCTTACCTATAAAGTAGGAATAAACATACCTACCTCATAAGCAGGTGTGAGGTACCTACAAGGATTACAGTGTCCAGCACAACATTAGGTGCCCCCTTAGTGTCTGCTTCCTCTATCATACTTCTTTCTCTTACTTACCAAAAGCTCACTTCTACAATGTACTACAATCACCTTCTCCAGAAAAAATTTCCAATCATCTTTTCCAAGGGAAAAAAAATCCCACTAACATCCATGCCCACTTGACTTAAATCATCCATATGCAAAGGCTCAGCTCAATCCTCTTTTATATATATATAATCCTGTGGTTCTTCCCACTAGGCAGTTGCCCAAAGTAGATGTCCTCATTAAAGCCAGCAACTAAAGATAGAGCTGTTTTATTAATCTGAATTTTATTTTTTCCCCCAAAGGTATTGTCAAACTGTCTTAGGGTGCTCTAAATTTAATATTAAGAAAATGCAAGGGTGAGGGTGGAGATCAGTAGTAGAGCATTTGCCCAGCATGTGCAGGCCCAGGTTTGATCCTTAGCACTGCAAAACAAAACAAACAAACATTCTTAAATTTATTTGCTGGGCATTATGGCATATGCCTGTAATTTTAGCACTCAAGAGGCTGAGGCAAGAAGATCATGAGTTCCAGGCTAGCTTGTGCTTTGTAGTGACACCCTGCCAAAGGGCGGGGGGTGGGGGGGGATGCAATGATGAAACACAAATGACATAGTGAAACCCATTGTTGTGTATAGTTAATATATGCCAATAAAAAAGAATACACTCCGCTATACTATGGAAGTCTATAACCCACACTTTAATGTATATTTTCAAGTAAATATACACCAAAGGGAAATGCTTTTCCTTATGTATCTTCATTTACTCTTCACAAAAACACCTACCAAGCAATGTGTTTCAAACTGAAAAAAAAAATACCAGTAATTTCTCAGATAATAGGGTCAACTTCCTCCCTAAAAGGATATAAGAGAAAGAAAATGACACCCCAACAACAAAAAGGAACTAGGAAATGACCAAGTCACAAAACAAGAAATAAACACATTGAAACATATTTTTGGGAAGGACACTGAGATAACATACTTTTAAAATTACAATACTAAGTGCAGATGAGAGGTGTAATGAAGCAGAAGGAAGCATAAATCACAGACTCTGTCTTCAAAGTAATTAAGGAAGATTTTTTTCAGGAACATTAAAAATTACCTATGCCTTAGCCAGGCAAGGTGGCACATGCCTGTAATCCCAATGACTCAGGAAGTAAAGGCAGGAGGATCACAAGTTCAAGACCAGAGACAGCCTGAATAATTTAGCGAGATCCTGTTTTAAAAAGTAAAAAAAATGGGCTAGGGGCACAGCTCAGTGGTATAGCACTTGCAAAGTATGCAAGTGCGAGGCCCTGGGTTCAACCCCCAGTACCAAAGGAAAAAAAAAACAAAAACAAAAAAAACCTACGCCTTATGTTCTGATAAATTATAATATTTATCCTAAATTAGAGATTTGATTAAAGATTTATTTATGTACAGATATTCAACATGGAATTATTTAAAGTAGAAAAAATATGTATAATACAGATGAGTATCGTAATGTGATTATTCACAAAACAGAAAATTACATAACTATTAAAAATCAGGTTTTCTACCCAGGCGTAGTGGCACACACCTATAATTCCAGCATTCAAGAAGTATAGGGAGAAAGATTCCCACCCCAATAATATTTTCTTAAAACATTTAGTATTACAGGGAAATGAGTATAACATTTACAATAATTGAAAATCTGGATACCCAGATTTACACAGAATGACTCACTCTTATAAATTACACACATAAACAACTGAAGGATCAGAAGGCAACACACAAACATGTTACTAACAATTATCTTCAGGTGGTAGGATTAGGTGTGATCATTAGCATCATCTTTAGTCTGTATTTTCCCAGATTTCTATAGTGAGCAGGTATTATTTTTCTGCTACTTAGAAATTATGGCCAGGTGCAGTGACGTACACCCGTAATCCCAGCGACTCGGGAGGCAGAGACAGAGGATCACAAGCTCAAGACCAGAGGCAGTCTGTGTAATTTAGTGAGACCCTGCCTTAAAAAAAAAAAAAAAGAAAAGAAAGAAAGAAAAAGTAAAAGAAATTATGAAAAATGGGATAAAATACAAATTGCTAACAAAAATGAAACTATCTTGTTTAATGCTAGCTACTAATTAAACCCAACAGTCCATAATTAAACTTGGGAAGATAACAATTTCAAATAGTTAAGGAGGATATTGAACGGAAAGCAAATTAAGAAGAAAAGTACACTTAGTGAGATCCTCCTACAGTAATACAACAAGCTCCCGATACGTGAATCTAGTAATATTTTCCAACTTATCACCTGTTGAAATTATAAGATCTAATTATAGAATTAATGATAGCTGATTTACTTCCCTTACATGAAATCTGTAAGTGATTTTTTTGTTTTGTTTTGGAGAGGTTATCACATAAAGATCAAAACTATGAAGCTGCAAATGAAAAATTTTAATAATCAATAAAAGATGACATCTGTTTATTAATAATGCTGAGAAAATTATTTTTAAAGCAAGACATTTAAGTCTATGACCATGTTCTAGTCTAATGATTTACTATCTATTCTTCTAAATGATTAATGATGCAGATGTGCCATGGTGAGCTGACTGATGCTAATGCAGTGGGAGCATCAACGTCCTAACATATTTAATCGATACAACTTTTCTGAATTAAACACTTTCCTTCACTGTAACATCAACCACCAGGTTATTTCTAGTAATTCTGCATTTTAATAAATGAGCAAGTTCTAATAATGGACTGAGTAAAAAGGTTGATTATCAGAACAACCACAGATAACTTCCACTAAGACTTACACAATTCCTGGAAGCTCTTCTAATTTAAAGATCTTCTTTTCCACTTCACCTCATCTCCATACTGAATGTTGAACCCAGGGTCTTGTATATGCTAACTAGGCAAGTGATCTACCACTGTGTTGCACTCAGTTCATTTTTTATTTTTTATCTTGAGACAGGGTCTCACCAAGTTACGTAGGCTGCCTCTGGCCTTGAACCTGAGATCCTTCTGCCTCAGCCTCCCAAGTCACTGGGATTATGGGCATGTGCCATGGCGCCTGGCTAATTTAAACATCTTATTAATGTTTAAGAATATTCAATTTTGTCTTAGGAAACTTTAGAATCTCTAGATTTGTATTACTTTAAATTCTCTAAATTTAAAAACATATTTTATACATGAAATTACTTCAGAGAATACATTGACTAAGATGTCCTCAGTAAAGTCCCTTGAAAGTAAAGGATCATTTCATGAAAAGTTCTTCATACATACATACCTGTCTAATCACATACATATCTCTAATTTTCATCTTTCTTATTTATTTATTTATTTATTTATTTATTTATTTAGAGGTAGGATCTCACTATGTAGCCCAAACTGGCCTCAAATTTCAGATCTTTCTGCATCAGTCTCCAAAGTACTGGGATTATAGGCATGCACTACCACTGCCCAGCCCATTCAATCTTTAAAAAAATAAATCAGATTTTTCACAAAACCAGGATTACTTAAGACAAGATATACATTCTGCATGGACTAGGTCATAGTAAGAGACAATCTAAGATCAAAGCCAGGTCCTTGACTCTTATGTCTCACTTATCTGTAAGTTTGGGATAATTCTAAAGTTATTATGAGTAAACTGGAATAACATGTGAAACCACTGTATCCAGACCCATGGTGTCAAACTTTAAAGTGCGTCAGAATTGCAGGATAATTATCTAGCTTTACCCTTCACTAATTTATCTGCCTACCCTCTGGGCATTTAAGTTTTCAAATTCTAGTTTCACCTAACAGCAATATGCTAATGACCACAAATCTCCATTTGCAGTTCAGACTCAGATTCAGTTACCATCTGTGTGTCCTTGAACAGTAAGAGGTCCCTCCCTCACTTCTGTTCTCCTGGATTGTCTATTTCAAATACTGACAGCATCTGAGAGTAAGCAAGAATATCACCTTTATTACTCTAATTCTTTCCCCTCGAATTTCCAATCAAACCAGTTCCTACTGAAATACCTCCTAAAAATCTCAAACCTATTCCCTTTGCCTTCTTCATTATTATTCAGGGCCCAAACAGTCACAGCTATTTCACTATAGCTAAATTGTCCCTGCACCTAGCCAAAGGCAATGCCTTTACCTGTGCCATTATGTCTCATCCTCTCTGCCTTCTCCAAGACACTGATCCAACAATTCTCTCCTTTCTCTCCTGCATCATCAATTTTTCCTTCTTTATTGAATTGCTGCCAAAAACATATAAACATGGTTTTGTTTTTCCTATCAGAAAAAAAAAGCAAAAATCCACAAAAACTCTGTTGCTCCCACTTCTCCCTCCAGTTACTTTCATTTTTCACTCTCCCTTTACAATAGAACTTGAAAGCAATGTCTATCCTCCTAATCTTAAAATTGCTCTTCCCCAGTTTATCAATGAACTCATTATTAAATTTTGTGGTCATTTCTTAGTCCTCATCTTACTTGGTTTGCCAGCAGCATTTGACACAATTGCTAGTCCCTTTTTCCTCTTAAAACATTTTCTCTCTAGGCTTCCAGGGTACTACATTCACTTGGTTTTCTTTCTTCTTTTTGGTTGCCGCTTCTCAGTCGTTTTTGCAGGTTCTATCTCATCTTGTGTCCTCTAAATGTTCCAGTTCTCAAAACTCAGTACTTAAGACTTCTTTTAACACCTATTCCCAAATTCTCATGGCCATAACTACCATCGATGTGCCAATGACTCCCCAAATTTGTTTTTCCAACCTGAACTCCCCTAAACTCCGTACTCCAACTGCCTATCTGACACCTCTATTTGGATCTTTAGTGGATATCAAAACTTATTTAATAAACATATCCAAAGCTAAGCTCCTTGTGCCCACATTTCCCATCCCCCCATACTTGCACTCATCCACCTCAGTTGACGACAAATTCATTCTTTTTACTGAAGCCAAAATTCTGTTGTCAACCTAGATTTGGTTATATGCCCTCCGACCAGAGGTGGCCTACATATACTGCTCATACTGTTCTTCAAATATGGCAGGAACACTCTTTTGTACTGATTATTACTGTCCTTGGAATGATGTATTTGTCCCCCTCATTCCCCAACATAGCCATGTAGTCTTTCATTTTCTTTAGCTCTTTCACCAAAAGGCATCATCTCAATAGGTCTTTCCCTAGCCATCCTATCTAAAATTCCAACACATAGACACACAAGCACATACACACAAACTTCTATTTAATTTTCTCTTTTCCTGTTTTCTTTCTTCTCCCCAAGTCTTACTACTCTTATTTACTTATATTTTACTAAAATATATTTTTATTTACTAATATATTTTATATTTTACTAACATATCTTATTATTTATCAATATCTTGTTGTTGTTGTTAGGTGCCGTCGAGTCAGTATCCGACTCATAGTGACCCTCTGTACAACAGGTGAAACATATTGCCAATGCTTCTCTGCTATTCATAGGGTTTTCAATGGCAGATTGATTTTTGGGAGGGGGTTGCCAGGTCCTTCTCCCAAGCCTACAGCTTCTGGTGTTCCCAGGCGGTCTCCCATCCAGGTACTAACCAGGCCCGACCCTGCTTAGCTTCTAAGATCTGACGGGATCGGACGCCACAGGGCTACAGCTGCAGGCCTATCAATATCTTATTTATCGGCTTTTTCTCTACCAGAATGAATGGATAACACAAGATCGTAATGTGTTTTATCTGTTTTGTAGATCACTGTATCTCCAGAATAATGTCTAAAATAGATGTTGAATGAATAAATAAATGTATTTGAATAAACTCTAGCCTTCTCTTTAATAGCTGACAGTAGAATTTGTTTTACCAATGTTATCATCTGCTTTCAAGAACTCTGCCATATTAAGTAAAAACTAGGCTGGCATGTAGCTCAGTGGTAGACCACTTGCTAGCATGCACAGAGCCCTGGGTTCTATCCCCAGCACCTCAGAAAGATTTAATAAATTAAATAAATGCATAAATACTTTAGCACATTTAAACATGTTATGCTAATTGCATACCAACAAAAATTTGCTTTCAATTCTAATCAATTAAAGATTAGAGACTAAAAACTTTTAAATTAAATTTGCAGAGAATTTCTTAGGAACAAAGATTTATAAATGTGAAACAACTGGTTGGTTGGTATAAAAAATAGTCTTACCAAGTTCTTTTCAAAAGATAGATCTCATGATGCCTAAAGGTCCCCCCACTACTACAGTAGAAAAATCAATCCAACAGTCTCCAAACTAAGACTTCACTTTTAAAACATACATAATTTTTATTTATCCTTGTCATTTAAAGAACTTATTAGAGGACTGCCTTGTTTTAAAAGCAAGTCAAATAAATATGAGAATATTAATGGGGGAATCAGTTTTAAATAATTTAAAAATGAACAAGAAGGTAGAGGTGCCTTTGCTCAAAAGATCCAAGTCTGTTCTCCTTTAAACAAGTACACAAGCTTCTGGAAGTCCAAAGGAGGTGCCCCCTTAGTAACTGCAGATGTCAGAATTTTGTACTGCAGCCTTCACAGGCATCCTGCAGCTCTTACTGGAAAGCATTAAAGTATTCAACTTCATTCAAGTAAAGAGTTCCAGTGTGGGGGAATTATCTGCTTTGGCTTATAAGCAACATTATATATTTAACCTAAAAATAAGAACTCTGGGTTTTCATAACACAATTTAAAATGTTTTACGAAGTTAAATACAGTGGAAAATTTCAGGAAAGCCTCATTATTTAAGCAGTTCTAGATAAATAATATTACCAAACACTAAATATTTTAAGGATAAACAGTAGACAGCATTAAAACCATCAATACTGAGTACTCTGGTTTCTCTTTATTGTATGCAAACTGCAACTTTCATTTCCATGTGTTAATTTCCTAAACAAGACAATGAAGAAAAATAACTACAATATACTGTCTTAGCGTAGAAGGATAATAATAGCTGCCTGAACACTATCATATAGCATATCTGGTTAAAGTAGACTTCATAACCGAAATATTTTTAAACTATAAATTTATTTAATATTTATTCATCTTGGTATTCCTAGCATCTATAGCAGTTACATTATCACTTACAGTTCAGAGAAAGTGCTAACATCTCCAATGTTCTCATTTCTAAGTTTCTTAGACTTCTATAAATGTAAAATGGAGATTCTGGACAGGCAAAAAAAATAATAAACAGTAGTACCAAAACTAATAAGCACTCCTGACAGACGAGAGGGACATTAGGACGAGATCATTAAAAACAACTTTTATTTGCTGGTTTAGAGCTTTCAAAGCAAGGTGAAATGAGAATGATTGTACAATATCTTACCCTTTCTACCGGTGAACCATAGCATGCAATGCCGAAACATAGCAGTGGCAGATGGCATTGGTGTTAAGTACAGAAAGGATAATAGCAGAGAAATGATGGCTGGCAGACAAGACACAGAAATGCAGGTAAAATTAATGCAAACTTGTAGTTCTTGAAGCAGAGCATAACCTTTAAGGCAAAGGTTGCCGCTAGCTTCAATTTAATTTACATTTTGAGTTTTACACGGACAAGCACTGCAACCATGGCAATCAGTCTTTAGACTCTTCATGCAGAAGCAGAATCATACTCCTCGATAAAGAAGATCAGCAACCTTCTGTAAACACAAGCCAGCAGCAGCAGCAGCCCATTACTCTCTCTTCACTGATTTTTATCCTTTAAATTTTTAATCTCCAATTGCAGCAAGATCCACAGTCATTTCAAATAAATGTGTATCCACTGCAGATACAAATCCTTGCCTAACCTGCAGTACCATTTCATCCAGAACGTTCCTGTGCACTCATTCATGCAGGATCAGCTGCAAAACCATTCAAGTCATTCAGCAAACAACCCAAAAGTGAAGGAAAGAAGCAGTTGGGTCTATGAAGAGAAAAAAAATCTCTTCTTTCAGCTCACCCTGGAAATGGAAGGTTTTCTGATCAACAGTTATTGTGAAGGTGCTGTCGTCCTCATCGTCTATACCAATCACAGCTCCCTGTGAAACAAAGAGCAAAATCCCAATAAGGCAAACAATGACATCAGCAATATTCACTCTGTCTACAGCCCTAGAATACTCGATACACTGAGGACACTGGAAACAGGCTAGACAGAATAGAGAAATCTGAGAATCTAGTTTTGCTTAAGGAGAAAGAACTAAAGCAGAAGGGCTGGCAGGACACTCTAGTATCTTGCATGGAGACTTTCTATACCCTGCACTTGGGGCACAGATGTAGAGGGGGGAGGGGACAAACACAGAAGATGAATCTGAAATCTGTTTAAGAGCCAGCCACTGAGCCTTTGTGAGCTTTAAATTGCTATCTAAAATGGAAGTCAGAAACCTATACTTCCCCATGTTATGTGAGATTCAAAGAAGGCAGGCGCTCTTCATCTGGCTGTTTCTGTGTTATGCTTGTTAGCACAGAAACACCAGATGATATGTGCTTCAAAACATTGTCCAATCCATTTTTCTAGATGCTCCCAATAACCAATTGTATATTGTTCTGACATTGGAGTTTTCACACTATATTATAATTATCTGCTTATATGTCTGCCTCCTCCCACTAAAATGCTATAAGGTCTTAGAAATCTAGGACAATTTTATTTATTTTGACACATGACACTAAAGTATATACAACATATGTTTTCTAAAAAGTATGAACACCTCTCCAAATAAGAGGAGAGGGCAGGGGGCCACATTTATAAATTGTTTGGGGACAGTGGATAGAGTGGGCTTTATACCTTTAACTTTTATATTCAACTATATGCATCCTGTTGACATAACAGGAATTAAGAGAAGAGACAGGAAACTAGGCAAAATAAGGAGTCAATTGGTCGATGTCATTAAGAAATGTGTCTTACATATCTTAAAAAATACTAGAGAATACAGGATAGGTCAAATGCCCCAGGCTGGTGGCAAGAGAAGCAAAATGCTACAGACCCAGCAGCAATTACTCTCAGAAAGCCCATTATAAGAGACCTTGAAAACAAAGGTTGAAAACACACAAAAGGAAAAAAATACCTAGGCATATGAAGAAAGGATATGGAGGGAGATTACTCTTAACCCACAAATATTAGGTAATAGAGTCAAATATGTATTCATTTCTTCCCAGAGGCTGTCTGAACCTTACCTCGATCGAAATTCCATTCACTTGAATTATCTTGCTTATTCTTCAGTTTCAGAATGGATAAGAAATTTTATTCCCATTTTCAAAGTGTCTCCAGAGAGTACAATGACTTATCCAAGGTCACACAAAGAGTAAATGACAGAACCAGGACTGGATCACCACTGACATGGTACCTACCTATTCCCTAGTGGCAAATACAGACATACTTCAGTAGGAAAGCACATAAAGAAGCAGTTCATTCTGGTTAGCTTCATTCTGTGCCTAACTAAATGTATTGGTCAGCTGTTGTCACTGTAGCAGAAAAGCCAATCCAAACCAACCTATAGAGGAAAAGCTTCACTGGAAACTCAGCTAGGATCAGTCTGTAATGGTGGCGGGGCAGACATGGCAGCAGTAGTAGACAGTGCCTGTGGCAGACAACCTCACAGCATCATAGGGCAGGGGAGAGAGAGAATCTGGGCTGCTAGTCTGGGGCAAAAACCTCCATTTATATGAAATATTCAGAGCAAGAACATTTATAGAATAACTGTTTAGTGATCTGGAGTTTAGCTCAGTTGGTGGAATGTCTGCTCTTCATGCGCTGAGGCACTGGGTTCAATCCCTAGCACCACAAAAATGGGAGAAGGACCTGACAGCCTACTCCAAAAACAATCAGAGATTGAAACCCTTATGCATAGCAAAGAAGCACTGACATAGCGCAAGGAACGGCACAGTATCAAGAAATGTTTTTGTTCTGTTGCACATAAGGTCACTATGAGTCGGACATGACTCAATGGCACCTAAAACAATAAATCTGGAGGGAGGGGTTGGGGTAAAATGGGAAGTGAATGTGAGTGGGTACCTACCATGTTTCTGGGGTTGTTTCATTTTTGTTTTTGTTATTGTTTTTTGAAACAGGGGCTTACTATGTTGCCCAGATTGGATTCAAATTTCTGGGCTCAAGTAATCCTCCCTCTTCAGCATCCCACGTAGCTGGGATTAGAGGTATGTACCACCACTCCCAGCTGGTACTGGATTTCTTCATGGAGTAATGAAGGCATTCTCAAATTGACTATTGTGATAGCTGAGCAACCCTCTGAATATATGAAAAACATTAACTGCAAACTTTAAATGAGTGAATTATGGTACTATGTGAATTATATCTGTAACAAAGCTTTTGTATTCAACCTACTTCCAAATTCCTGTTTATCCTTTTGGGTTCCTTAATATAAGTTTGCCTGCAGCCATAGTCCTGTGGCATCCAATCCCATCAGATCTCGGAAGCTAAGCAGGTGGGGCCTGTTAATACTTGGATGGGAGACCGCCTGGGAAAACCAGGTGCTGTGGGCTTGGCAGAAGGACCCGGCAACCCACTCCCCCAAATCAATCCACCATTTAAAACCCTATGAATAGCAGAGAAGCACTGACAATAGTGTTTCACCTGTTGTACATAGGGTCGCTATGAGTCCCGACTCGAGGGCACTCGACGGCACTATTGTTAACAACAATAACAATATGAGTTCACCAGTAACCTAAGCAACTCAGAAATTCCCATGGTCTATACAAATTCTCCTTCATTCCATCACTAAAAGATATGCTCATTCTACCTCTGAACTACCTTGTGTGCGTGTGTGTGCGCACACATGTTTAAGATCAATCCAGGCCTTGCACATCCTAGACAAGCACTCTACCATGGAGCTAAATCCTCAGCACTGAAGTATTATCTTAAATTCACCAACTCTTCTCCATCCTTGTGACTACTGGTGTAATTCAAGTTTGTTGTTGTTTTCTTTTTTCTTTCTTTTTTTTTTTTTTGTGTGTGTGGTACTGGGGGTTGAACCCATGACCTCACACTTGCATGCTGTGCAAGTGTTGGACCACTGAGCTGCCACCTCCAGCCCATTTTTTTACTTTTTGAGACTGGGTCGCACTAAATTATGCAGACTGCCTCTGGTCACGAACTTGCAATCCTCCTGCCTCTGCCTCCCGAAGTCAACATTAATTCACAGTGCCATTCAAAATTGTTCAAAACTTGTCCCAAACAACCTTTCTACTGTCAGCAACCCACCTTTTCCTCCCCACTCCACAAAGATCTTATATATACTCAGTTTTAACATTCCTCCCACACACTGAAAAAAAAAAACTAAATAATTTCACTTTATCATGTCATTCCTCCAGCTCAATTCTCTGCCTTTTGTGAAACACAAGCAAAACCCCACGTCTCCCTCTAGCTCCCACCTCCCCTCTGCTTTTAGAGAAGAGCTTTTAGAAAATTGGTCAAGCCTTAATCTTTCATCCATTCTTGAAATTTAGCTGCCTCCTCTTCACTGCACCAACTTCTGACAGGCCTCCAATGACCACTTCACTATTCTTTAATTTGTCATATAGCACTTTGCTGGAGGGTTTATTATTGCTGCTTTCTTAAGATCTTCTCCTTCAGTGGCTCTTTTGTACCTAAGCTGTGCTTTAGAAACATTTCCCCCAAAGTACCTTTGTTAACCTACATAAGAGAATGCATTCTTTTCTGGTCCATTACACCTTTCTCCTTTCTACCCAAAAGCTTCTTTGAATACTTTGGCTCCTACCCAACAGTCTCTCACTCTAATCATGTCTTGAGCATCCTTCAGTGCACATTTACACAATTCATCTGACATTCTGGCCCCACAGTTTGTTGGTTTGTTCAAAAATAAACTTCATTCCCATTCTGAGTCACTTATTTCCTGTGGTAATACCCTAGATCCACACTGTATGATCCAATAGACATTAGGCACATGTGAGTACTTAAATTTTAATTATAATTAAGTAAAATTGTAAAATGATTGGGGCTAGAATGTAGCTAAGCAGTAGATCATGTGTTTAGCATGTAGAAGGCCCTGGGCTTAATCTCTACTACAAAGAAGAAAGAAAGAAAGGAAGGAAGGAAGGAAGGAAGGAAGGAAGGAAGGAAGAAAGGAAGAAAGAAAGGCAGTCAGTCAGTCTTCAGTCACAATATTCATATTTCAAATGTTCACTAGCCATATGAAGCTACTGGCTATGGAACTAGACAGCGCAAATATCAAACATTTTAATCATTGCAGAATTTGCAAGCATTACAAGGTATAGGACAATATTGAAAAGTGAAGAGGTCACACTGAGGATGAAAGTGCGCCTGACTCCTATTATGGTATTTTCAGTCACATCATACGGTTGTGAAAGCTGGATGTTGAATAAGGGAGACAGCAGAAGAATTGATGCTTTTCAATTATGGTGCTGGAGACAAATATTGAATATACCATGGATTGCGAAAAGAACCAACAGATCTGTCCTAGAAGCGCAACCAGAGTGCTCCTTGGAAACAAGGATAGCTGGACTGTGTCTTACATATTTTGGACATGTTGTCAAGAGAGACCAATCCTTGGAGAAGGATATCATGTTTGAGAGACTGGCAGGTCAACAAAAAAAGTAAGACACTCAACTAGATGGATTGGCAGTGTCTGTAACAATGGGCTTAAACATAAAAAAGATCATGTGCCTGGCACAGAGTCAGAGAATGTTTCATTCTGCTGTACACAGGGTTGCTACAAGTCATACTGGACTTGATGGCACCTAACAACAAGTGTTCCTCTGTATGGATATTCACAATTTATTTACTAATTCCACTGTAGATAGACATTTTATTGCTTCTAGTTTTACATTATTGGAATTATGATGCTAGGAACATTGTCCATATATTTTGTTATGCACATGCTTATATTCCTATTAGGTACAAATCTAGGAGTAAATTCACTAGTTCATAGGGTATGCATATGTTGATTTCAGTATACTCTGTCAAACAGTTCCAAAAGTACTTGTGCAAGTTATACTCCCATCAGTGGTACAGACGGTTTAAATTGCTCCGTATCTTCATTAACCTTTGCGGTACTGAGGGTTGAATCCAGGGCCTCATGCTTGCATGCTTTGCAAGTGTTGCACAACTGAGCTACACCCTCAATCAATTTTTAAGACAGGGTTTCACTAAATTATGAAGACTGCCTCTGGTCTCGAACTTGCGATCCTCTTACCTCTGCCTCCTGAGTTGCTGGGATTACAGGCATGCACCACCACACCGGGCTCATTAACATTTTTTTAATTTAGTCATTCTTGCCAATGATGAGTGGTATCTCACAGGGATTTTAATTTCCATTTCCCAAATAACTGATGAGGTTATGTATCCTTTCAAGTTTATTGGCATTTGAATAGCCTCCTTTGCAAAACAGTTCAAGTTTCTTGCCCATTTGACAAGCACTGAACTATCTTTTTCTACCTATTTGTAGGAGTTCTTATACCCTAGACATCAGCCCTTCATTGTTTACATATTAGACAGTATCTTCTTCCACTCTTGCTTGCCTTTGTACTCTCACAATGTCTTCTGAGGGAGAGTTCTTAACTTTAATCCAGTACAATTTACTGATTTTACACTTCATAATTGTGTTTTCGGTGTGTCCTTTAGGAAGTCTTTACTATCCCAAGGCCAAGAAAATACTTTCCTATCCACATCAAAGACTCTTCTTCACCTTCACATAAGGCAACCATACCACCTGGTTTGCCTGGAAAAATCCTGGATTATTCCTGTTGTCTTGGCATAGTAACAAAGAAATCCCCACTTCACTCTCAAAAGTATCCTGGTTAAAAAAAAAAAAAAAAAAAAAAAAGGTATCCTGGTTCAGGGGATATGGTCACTATGCCACAACTTAGCCCACAAGGTTCTGAGCAATCTGTTCCTTATTTACATCCCCAGTCTCATCTCTCAGCAAATTCTATACAGCCTGCAGTTTACCAGTTGCCCCAAGTTCTCTCCCACCACATCTTTGTATATGTTCCTTATACCTGCTACATCCTTACCCTCCCTGTACCTGGATTCACCCTACTGCTTTTTATATCTGGTTAAGCAAAACTCCTCTTGATAATCCATATATGGAACAGTGTTCTATTGTTAAGAACAGTTGATTGTTATGCTGACCCACCAAAATATCAACATTTTTATAGCAACTCTGCTCTTATGGCCCATTATGTGAACATAACAAACTTTTTTCTTTCGTGACGTCTCAAGATTTTTTTCTGAAGGTTTCATATAGCCATCTTTTCATGTTCTGTCAATACTTGGGCTCACTAACATGTCCATTGCTACAGGTTCCAGATTAAAAGTTAACTAGAATTACATAGTCTTGTCCAACCAGATTAATTTCCCGATTTCCCCTTTCTCTTTTTTCTATACATACAGACATACTTTATACATGAAACATGGTTCAGGTGCCAAGGATGGGAATATAGTTTTGCTCTCACAGATTGGGGAAAATGAAAAACAAAAGAGAATTCTGACTACTTGGGGGTTCATCTCCCTTTGCAAGAAGAAGAGAAAAAAAAGCTGGTGAACTGGTTCCACAGTAATAAAATCAGAATGATGTTCCTATGTTGTGGAACATAGATTGCTAACAGCTTCTAATAGGAATGTGGATGGTGCTAAGAATACACAGGACAGTTACTCCCACTGTACCACAACCACATACTTTCCCTCACTGACATTAGAAATTTACCCCACACTCATACAATGTCTTTAAATATGCTGAGATTTAGGAAGAACAAATTATAACTCTTCTTTAACGATTAGAAAACTAAGGCTCAGAGAAGGAAAAATGTCTGTTCAAGGTGCAACAACTAAAGGATAAAGAATCTAATTCTAGGAACTCATGACCCAAAACATTTTCTTAGAAGGAAATTGTTATAATAAGCATTATTCACTAATTACTTCAACAAACTTATTAAATACTTATAACAGCCACGGGGATATAAAGAGGAATAAGAAATGCAGGGGGTTGTGGTACATACCTGCAATCTCAGAGATTTGGGAGGTGGAGGCAGGAGGATTGTGAGTTTGAGGCCAGAGGCAGCCTGTCTAACTTAGTGAAACACTATCTCAAGATAAAAAATAAAAAGGGGCTGGAGGTACAGCTCTGTAGTGGAGTGCCTTGGGTTCAACTCCCTAGAACTGGAAAAAAAAAATAAGGAAAAGGAAAAGGAATAAGGTACATCTTTGCCTCCAGAGGAACACATTAGAGGCAAGAAAAAGGTGTCAATAATATATAGAATGAATCAGGAAGGCTTGAGGTAGAGCCTGCTTGCCAAAGAAGATGCTGCATGAGGACCTACCTTTACTTAATGAATTTTTCTAGGCATCATTGTAGGTGCTGGTAATAGCATGCTACACAATTTGCTTTGCTTTTCTCACTCAGCGTTGTCTGATATTTATTTATATTGAGGGGAAAATATACACATACTTTCCATGTTTAGAAACACATATATACACTATTCATGTGGAGAATATATTTTTTTACTTTCCTATTTCCTCTAGAGGCAATCCCTAAACAATCAGCCGTTGAAAACCCTATGAGGGTCACTGAATCGGACATGACTCTACAGCACCTAACAACACACAAATTTCCTCTGGTATGAACTGACTATACATATCTTTTCTACACTGTCTTTTTGAGTACTCTTGGTTTTTTTTTATTGTTTTTATGCATTCTTTTGGGTTTTCTTTGTGTCATTTCTGTTGATTAGTCAGTGTTCTTTATACTTTTCTAGTTATTAATCTTTTGTCAATTGTACGGATGGTAAATATTTTCTCACCTATCTATAGGATGTCTTTTCTCTTTGATTGTGCTGTCTCTTATTTTGTTCAGACATTTTTGTTTTTAATTTTTTTAATTAGTATACAAAATAATGGGTTTCATTATGACATTTTCATACACATATAGTATATTTTGTACTTTGCTCATATTTGCCCTCCTATTACCCTCTCTTGTCCCCCTTCTCCCTTCTTGCTAGTCTCCTTTGTCTCCCCATGTAGTCCCCCTTCCACTTTCATGTCTTATATACAGAGAAAATATTTCTGAGTCTGGCTTATTTCACTTAACATGATGATCTCCAGTTCCATCCATCTTTTGCAAATGACATTTCATCTTTCATGGCTGAATAACACCATTGTGTATACATAACCATATTTTCTTTATTCATCTGTTGAAGGACAATCTAGGATGATTCTGTAGCTAACTGGCTATTGTGAATATTGCCACAAAAATCAGATGTGCACATGTTTCTATAGTATAATGAGTTAGCTCCCTTTGGGTATATAACCCCAGGAGTGGTTTAGTTGGATCATGTGGTAGTTCTAGTTTTAAATTGCTGAGGAGAGTACACACATGGGGTTTTCAATGGCTAAGCTAATTTACA
Organism: Pedetes capensis; assembly: GCA_007922755.1. Lineage (NCBI taxonomy): Eukaryota > Metazoa > Chordata > Mammalia > Rodentia > Pedetidae > Pedetes > Pedetes capensis. The sequence goes on along the minus strand of VMDO01009378.1, from coordinate 42,681 downwards.
TTCCTATCAGCAGTGTATAAGGGTTCCTTCTCCCTCCTCCAACATCCTCACTAGCAATGTTTTTGTTTTCTTGATGATAGCCATACTGACTGGAGTGAAATAGAATCTCAATGTAATTTTGATTTGTATTTCCCTGAAGGCTAATGATAGTGAACTTTTTTTCATGTATTTATTAGCCATTTGTACTTCTTGTGAGAACTGTTTATTCATTTCCTCACTTATTGATTAGATTATTGGGGGGTTGTGTTTAATTTTTTCTAGTTCTTTATATGTTCTACATATTAATGCCCTATCTGGTATATAGTTGGCAAAGATTTTCTCCTATTCTGTAGACTGCTGTTTCACTCTTGTCTATAATTTTCTTTTTTTGCTGTGCCCTTATCTCCTTTTGGTACCAAGGTAAGACTGGCTTTGTAGAATGAGTTTGATAGTGTTTCTTCCCTTTCTATTTTATGGAATAGTTTGAGGGAGCATTGGTGTTATTCTTTTTTAAAGATCTGGAAGAATTTGGCAGTGATTCCTTTCAGTCCTGGGCTTTTCTTTGTTGGGAGACTATTAGTGCTTCATTCTAGTTATTTGATATAGATTTGTTTAAGTTGCTTATATCCTCTTGATTCAATTCTGTTAGGTCCTATGTGTCTAGGAACTTATCCACTTCTAGATTTTTCCTTTTTTGTGTGTGTGTGTGTAGGCTTTCAAATCATTCCATAATGATCCTCTGGATCTCACTGGTATCTATTGTGATGTCCTCTTTTCATCTCTGATTTTATTTTTTGGGTCTTTCCTTTCTTTTGGTTAGTTTTGGCTAAGGGTTTGTCAATCTTGTTTCTCTTTCAAAGAACAAACTCAATGCTTCTTTCTGTTCTTTTAGTTTCTGTTTCATTAATTTCCACCTGATCTTTACTATTTATTTTTCCCCATGTACTAATTTGGGGTTTGGTTTGATCTTGTTTTTCTAAGACTCTAACGTGCATCATTAAATTATTTGAGTTTGGGCCAGGTGCAGTGGTGCACACCTATAATCCTAGCAACATGGGAAATGGAGTCAGAAAGATCACAAGTTTGAAGTCAGAGGCAGCCTGCACAACTTAGTGAGATCCTATCTCGATATGTGTGTGTGTATGTGTGTGTGTGTGTCCGTGTGTGTCTTTGTGTCTCTGTGTGTCTCTCTGTGTGTGTGTGTATATATATATACATGTGTGTATATGTATATATATATGTATACACACACACACACACACACGCACACACACACACACACACACACACATACACATCAAGATAGGATCTCACTAAGTTGTGCAGGCTGCCTCTGACTTCAAACTTGTGATCTTTCTGACTCCATTTCCCATGTTGCTAGGATATATATATGTTGTTGTTGTTAGGTGCCATCAAGTCAAGTCCGACTCATAGCAACCCTCATAGGGTTTTCAATGGCTGACTATTTTGGGATTGCCTTGGGAGTGGATTGCCACGTCCTTCTCCCATTTTGCGGTCCTGGGAATCAAACTCGGGACCTCAGAGACTGCAGAGCAGCGCTCTACCAACTGAGCTAAATCCTAGCCTGCATATATATATATATACACCTATATTCTTTTAAGAAAAGGAGCTAGAGGTGTAGCTCAGTGATAGAGCACTTGTAAAATATGCACAAGGCCCAGTATTGCCAAAAAAATGTGTGTATATATATATATATATATATATATATATATATATATAAAGTTACTTAAGTTCTTTCAGAATTTTTAACATAGGCACTCATAGCTGCAAACTTCCCTCTCAGAACTGCATTTGTTGTATCCCAAAGTTTCTGGTAAGTTGTGTTTTCATTTGCATTTGATTCTAGAAATTTTTCAATTTCCTTCCTGATTTCTTTAATGATCTACTGGTCATTCAAGAATGTACTGTTCAATCTACATGTATTTGTATAGTTTCTGTAGTTTCTCTTGCTATTGATTTTTTGTTTTATTCCATTGTGATCTGATAAGATACAAGAAATTACTATGTTTTTTTTGTATGTGTTAAGATTGTCTTTGTGGCCTAAAATGTGATATATTTTAGTGAAAATTCCATAAGCTACTGAGAAGAATGTGTATTCTTCAGCTATTGAGGCTAACAATCTGTTAAGTCCATTTGATCTGTGTTGCAGTTCAACTCTGAAGTTTCTTGTTGATTTTTTGTATAGATGATCTAGCTATTCATGAGTGGGGTAGTAAAGTCATCAACTATTACTGTATCTGAACTTATCATCTGTCCTTATATGTCCAGTAGTGTTTATTTTATAAAATTGGGTGCATGAATATTTGGTGCATAATTGTTTGCAATCATTATATCTTCTTGATGGATTCTTGCTTTTATTAACATATAGCAACCTCCTTTATCTCTTCTAATTTTGCTTTGAAGTCTACTTTATCAGATATGTATAGCTACTTCTGCTTGTTCTCAGCTGCCATCTGCTTGGCATATCATTTTCCATCCTTTCATTTTTAGTCTGCATATTTGTGTTTGCCAGTGTTATGTTTTTTGTTGAACAGAGAGTTGGATCTTCTTTTTTTAATCCAATCAATAGCCACTGTGTATCTTTTAACTGGAGAATTAAGACTATTTACATTTAGTTATTATTGGAGGGTATTTCCTGATTCCTGTAATTTTGTTGGCTGTTTTCCTAGTTGGTTCAATTATTTTTTGTTCTTTTTTTTTCACTCCTATACATATTAGGGATTTGTTGGTTTACTGAGGTGGACATGCGTGATTTTTTTCTAGTTCTCATTAGTTCACCTATTTCTCTTATGAAATTTATTCTTTCCTAAACTCTTATTTTTATGACTTTCTTCCTCCTCTACGAGTAGGATTCCTTAAAGTATCTTCTGCAGTGCTAGCTTTGTGATCAAGAATTGTTTTAGTTTGTTCTTATCTTGGAAGACCTTTTTCTCCACCAACTAAAAAAGATACCTTTGCAGCCAGGTGCCATGCCACACACCTGTAATCCCAGTGACTCAGAGGGAGGAGTATTCCAAGTTCAAGGTCAGAGGGTCTCTCCAGAGGCTCTTGCTAGAGCCTGTCTCAAGATAAAAACTAAAAAGGGGGCTGTGGGTGCAGCTCAGTGGTAGATCAGTTGCCTAGTATGCATGAAGCACTGGGTTCGACCCCTCCATAGTACTGGGGGGAAAAATGTTGGATATAGTTATCTTGGTTGGTAGTTCTTATTTCTGTTGTTGTTGTTGTTAGGTGCCATCGAGTCAGTATCTGACTCATAGTGACCCTGCGTACAACAGGCGAAACACTTTTGTCAGTGCTTCTCTGCCATTCATAGGATTTTCAGTGGCAGATTAATTTTTGGGAGTGGGTTGCTGGGTCTGTCTCCCAAAGTTCTTACTTCTAGGGCTTGAAATATATCATTCGTGGCTTTCCCGCAATTAGGGTTTCTTCTGAGAAGTTTATTGTTATTATGGTGGGTTTCTCTTTTGAATGAGATGGTGTTTTTCTCCTGTAGCTTTTAATATTCTTTCTTTGCTCTGTAGTCTTGGCATTTTAAGGTGTCTTTTCTGGTCATGTCTATTGAGGGTTCTAAATGACTATTCTGCCCCCTGGGACTGGATTTTAGCTCTGTGAGCTCTGTGACCCTGGGTTCAACCCCCAGCAATGAAAAAAAATAAAAAAAAAGTGGGAGAAGGAACTGGCAGCCCACGCCCAAAACAACCATTGAAAATGCTATGAATAGCACAGAAGTGCCTGCAGCTGTAGCCCTGTGGCATCCGATCCCATCAGATCTTGGAAGCTAAGCAGGGTCGGGCCTGGTTTGTACCTAGATGGGAGACCGCCTGGGAACACCAGAAGCTGTAGGCTTGGGAGAAGGACCTGGCACCCCCCCTCCCAAAATCAATATGCCATTGAAAACCCTATGAACAGCAGAGAAGCACTGACAATAGTGTTTCCCCTGTTGTACAGAGGGTCGCTATGAGTCGGATAGCGACTCCACGGCACCTAACAACAACAACAACAACAAGCACAGAAGTACTGACAGAGTGCCCAGCATAGCATAGTGCTGGGGGATGTTTCATTCTATTGTACATTGGTTCAGGAGGGGTCAGACCTGACTCAATGGCACCTAACAAATGACTCTTGTGCTTGGATGTTTTTTCTTTCCCTAGTTTTGGGAAATTTTCTGTTATAATTTCATTGACTACGTTTTCTATGTCCTTGTTGTTGTTGTTGTTAGGTGCTGTCGAGTCGGTATCCGACTCATAGCGACCCTCACAGGGTTTTCAATGGCTGACCATTTCGGGATTGCCTTGGGAGTGGATTGCCAGGTACTTCTCCCATTTTTGTGGTGCTGGGAATTGAACTCCGGACCTCAGAGACTGCAGCGCAGCGCTCTACCAACTGAGCTAAATCCCAGCCCCTCTATGTCCTTAGTTTGTGTCTAAGTTCCTTCTTCTACCCCCTAGATTCTTAGGTTTGGTCTCTTAATCATGTCCCAATGTTCTTAAAAGTTGTAGTCATGCCTGTTTACTTTTTTCTTTCTTTATTGCTGTCTGAATGTAGTATTTTCTTGACTTTGTCTTCAATCTATGATATTGTTTATTCTGCTTGATCTAGTCAATATGTGATGCTTTCCACTGTGCTGTTTGATTTATTGAGTTTATCATTTCCACCATTTATTCTCAAAATCTTAATTTCCTTGCTGAATTTCTCATCCATGTTGGCAACTTTCTTATCCATGTCCTGAGCTGACTTCCTTCATTCATCTGCTTGTCTATATCCTCTCTGAGGTCACTGGTAATTTTTAAAACTAGACTTTTGAGTTCTTTGACATCTCAACCATTTCAGTATCTTTGGATATGGTTACTGACAGTTACAACCTTCTAGAAGAGTCATGTTGCATTGCTTTTCATGTTTCTTGAGTTTCTATGTTGTAATCTGCACATATGTTGGGATGTATACCTCTTCTGGTTTTATTTGGGTGTCTTCTTAGTGAGCAGCCTTCTCTTGAAGGCTCAATCCCCAGTACCAGAGGATGAGAAAACAAACCACTATAACAGTAGCAATATCAAACTGAAACAGATAAAGAAATACAATTAAAGCCCAGCCCGGTGGCACACGCCTGTAATCTTAGCAATCCCAGAGGCAGAAACAAGAGGATCCCAAGTTTGAGGCTAGAAGCAGCTTGTGTAATTTAGTGAGACCTTGTCTCAAAAAGTAAAAAATGTGCTGCAAGTACAGCTCAATGGTGAGCACTTGCAAAGTATGTAGGAGGCCCTGTGTTCAACCCTGAGTATCCCCCCACCCAAAAAAAAGAAAGAAAGAAAAGGAAGGAAGGAAAGTGGAAAGGAAATACAATTAAAATTAATTTAAAACCAACTACTATACTACTGCCTGTAGCCATACCACTGTGGTGACCAATCCCCTCAGATCCCGAAAGCTAAACAGGTTCGGACCTGTTTAATACTTGGATGAGAGAGCGACCGCCTGGGAACACCAGGTGCTGTGGGTTTGAGAGAAGAACCCAGCAACCCACTCCCAAAAAGCAATCAGCCACTGAAAACCCCATGAACAGCAGAGAAGCACTAACAACACTGTTTCATCTATTGTATATAGGGTTGCTATGAGTCAGATACCAACTTGAGGGCACCTAACAACAACTATAGTACCAATGACCACAGAAAAGAAAATGGCAAAAAGAATTTAAAGTCATTGGAAAAAGAGGGGAATATAACTCAAATATACATTTGAGTTTTACTATATATTAGCCATAAGGCTCCATTAACCTTGTGGGTTGATGAAAGTATAGCCAGAAGTGATGTAATGGTTGCATAATGGAAAAAAACCAATGATGTATGACTCTACACTCCACTACCATTTACTAATAAAGGGAGAAAAGAAAAAGGATAAAAAATAGAATGTAAAGCAAGCTTGTAGACGAGGCTTCAGCTTCCCCTCTCCCCACTACGATGCTGGGGCTGGATCCTTTGGCTATTTCCACCTTCTTTTCACTATGCAGCTTTTCTATCTGTCTATGCTTTTTACCTATTCTATCATCTCTTTCATGATTCCCAATGCTATTCCTTTCTGTCATTGGAATAAAGCCTGTTCTTTGTTTTCCTGACTTTTCTCATTAAGAGCCGCATGGAGACAGTTTTAAATCTGCCTTCTTACCGGAGAAGTACAGTATTATCCAAAGGTTTTTAACTTTCAATGTTATCAAACCTCCTAATCAGTCACCATAGTTTATGCTTTAAGACATTCTATCTTGGTGCCATGAAGATATTTTTCTATACTTTCTTCTAAATTTGAAATATTTTATACACTAATAATTCTGGGGTTCATTTCTGTGCATAGTATAAGGTATAGAGTAATTTTCTTTTTTCCATATTGACAGCCAGTTGACCCAGGTTTACTTACTAAGTGATAGTATTTAGTTTTTAATGCTCTCTCATATACCTTGGCTGGGATTTAGCTCAGTTGGTAGAGTGCTGCACTGCAGTCTCTGAGATCCTGAGTTCGATTCCCAGCACCACAAAAATGGGAGAAGGACGTGGCAACCCACTCCCAAGGCAATCCCAAAACAGTCAACCATTGAAAACCCTATGAGGGTCGCTATGAGTTGGACTCGACTCGACGGCACCTAACAACAACAACATATACCTAACTCCCATATACGTAGCTCTATTTCTCACCTCTCTTCTGTTCCATTGACTTATTTCCTTTCTATTGTATCAATACTGTACTATTTTAATTATCATAGTTTAATTTAAAATATTAACATCTGGAATGCAAGTTTCTCAACTCTTTTTTTTTTTTTTTTTGCGGTACTGGGGTTGAACTCAGGGCCTCACGCCTGCATGCTTTGCAAGTGCTGGACCACTGAGCTGCGCCCCCCGCCCATTTATTTTTTTACTTTTTGAGACAGGGTCTCACTAAGTTACGCAGACTACCTCTGGTCTCAAACTTGCGATCCTCCCACCTCTGCCTCCAAAGCCGTTGGGATTACAGGCGTGTACCACCACAACCGGCAACTCTTTATTCTTTAAAATTATTTTCCCCTTTACCTTTTAAATGACTTTTAGTACCATCTCATCAAGTTCTTGGTAAGTCTAACTGTGGTTCTGACTAAAATCAAACTGTATTTACAGATTAATGTAGGGAAAATGATTATATACAGAGGGTGCCCAAGAAAGGAAACACATTTTAAGAAAGGAAAAAACTATACTAAAATTGCAATACTCAATATATACCAACAAAAAAAGATGAATACAAGTCACATTTGACTTCTACAATTACAAGAGGTGCTTAAAGTGGTTACCATAGCAGAAGAAGCAGGGCATGTTGCTGTTCAAGGCCTCTCAAGTCTTTCCTTGTGCACATCACACACAGTGTACCAGGTATCCCAAATTTATCATGATACGTGGAATTCTTAGGTATTTTGGAGGTAATGTTGCATATTCACGTCACCATTATTGTACTTTCATATTCTCAAACTTCCATATTTTCAAATTTTAAATACCATTTCAAAATGGTCTTGTACTCCTTGAAATGACAACCACGCTTCCTGCCATTTTGACTATCCTACCTGTCACATGGAGGCACTAGCATTCATTTGATTAACACTATCTTTTGAGCAAATGTCATACTACACATTGGTACTATAATTCAATTCAACTTTGAAAAGTAATACATAAATAATAGCTCTTAAAATGTATGTATGTATGTTTTTTGGCACTCCCAGTATATGTTGTTGTTGTTGTTGTTGTTGTTAGGTGCCATCGAGTCAGCATCCGACTCAGCGACCCTGCGTACAACAGGTGAAACACTATTGTCCGTGCCTCTCTGCTGTTCATAGGGTTTTCAAGGGCAGATTGATTTTTGGGAGTGGGTTGCCGGGTCTGTCTCCCAAGCCTACAGCATCTGGTGTTCCCAGACGGTCTCCCATCCAAGTACTAACCAGGTCAGATCCTGCTTAGCTTCCGAGATCTGATGGGATTGGATGCCACAGGGCTATGGCTGCAGGCTTCCCAGTATATACATGATATTAAATCTAACAAAGCAGTAAAAGGTATAGCTTGTCCTTTGTTCATGTCTTCTCAGAGTCTTTAAGTAATGTTTTATAAATTTTCTCTTTCAAAAAACCACATTTCTATTGTAAAATATATTTCTAGGTAACTTAAGAGTTGTTGTTATAAAAATTTTTAATAATTTTTTTTCATAAATGGTTGTGCACAGTATAGAAGAACATTACTGGTTTATGCATATTCATCTCATATCCAAAAACTTTGCCTACAATTAGTCATATGAGTAGTTTTTCTGTAGATTATGGCAGATTTTATGTAGATAATCATATCTGCAAACAGCAATAATTTTTATTCTTCCCTTCTGATACTTTTTCTTTGTTTCTTATTCTTATATTATGACACATGCCAGGACCTCTAGTATAGCTTATATAGTAACATCATCTACAAATACTAATTTGAGTCTTCCTTCCAAGCCTTTTGCTTTTTAAAAAAATTTCTTGTTTTACAGCATCACTAAGGCCTCCACAGCATAATACCATAAAGCATCAGCAAAAGCACACACCTCCATCTTGCTAATTTTAAAAGGAATGCTTATACTGTTTCACTATGAAGTCTACAGTAGTCTTCTAGAAAATATTATTTATCAGGTTACAAAATATTCCTTTCTAGGGATAGGGGGTAAAGTTCAGTAGTAAAGTAGTTCCCTAGCATGTGCAAAGCCCTGGGTTCATCAGTAGCACCATTAAAAAAAAAAAAATCCTTTTCTAATCCTAACTTTCTTAATCTTCAGTATGTATTTTATTTTACTCAGAGCTTCTATATTTATCAGATGGTCAGGAAGTTTTCCTCTTTTAATCTGTTAATATGGTAATTAGCTTAATAAATTTGAAAATTAATATCCCACTCTTATCACTCCCAAAACAATCTGCCATTGAAAATCCTATGATTGCAGAGAAGCACTGACAATAGCGCTGGGCATGGCACAGTGTCAGTGAATATTTCATTCTGTTGTATATAGGGTTGCTATGAGTTGGACCCAACTCGACAGCACCTAACAACAACCACAACTCTTATCAGAAGAAATCCTATTTGGTCATAATACTTTTTATTTATATACTGCTGAGCATGGTTTGCCATATTTTGTTTAGGATTTTGACATCTACATCAATAAAGGATTGTGGTTTTAAAATTGTTTTATGTCTTTGTTTTTTTCAGAAATTTTTAAGGTACGACTTAATGGGTTTCAATATTACATGGGCTTCATTGTGACATTTCCATAAATGCATTTCATTGTACATTGCTCACATAACTTCCCCCTTACCCTCTGATGAACCACCTCCCCTATCCCCACCCCCACAATGATCTTCTTTCTACTTGTGTATCTTTTTGTGAGAATATTTATCTACATACATGCATCCCAATTTTGATATAAGTCCAAACTGTTTTCTATAGTGATCTACCTTTATACACTCTCAGCAGAATTAGATGAGTGATCTAGTCCTTTTACATTTTTGCCAGCCTTTGGTATTATTGATATTATTATTATTTAAGCTATTCTTGTGGATTTTTTTTCTATTGTCCCCTTTTTTTTCACCATACTAATAAAGTTGTGCTGTTTACCTTGAGGTTGACCTCTCCCCCCTTCATCCCTCCTCACTGGCCCTCCTCCCCATCCCATCTTCTCCCATCCTCGTTTCCCTCTGCTAGATCTTTCCTTCCCTCTTTCTACTCCTTAAACTGTCCTTTCTACACTAAGTTTAGTTGAGCTTTTTATTATGTTTCAATTTATGTATAGGATTTTTTCCTTCCCTTTAAGTTTGATTCAGCTCCCACATATGACGAGAACATATGGAATTCTCTTTTTGTACTTGTGTTCATTCACTTAAGATGATGATCTCCAATTCCATACATTCTGCTGCAAATGACATTATTTCATTTTTTAAACTGCTGAGTAGTATTCCATTGTGTATGTGTACCATAATTTTTCATCCATTCTTCGGTTGATAGGCACTTTCATTGATTCCATATCCTCGCTATTGTGAAAAGTGCTGCATTGAATATAGAGATGCAAGTGTCTCTGTGGTATGATGCCTCATCTCCCTTTGGGTATATTCCCGATAGTGGTATAACTGGGTCATATGGAAGATCTAGTTTTAGTTTTCTGAGGTACCTCCACATTGATTTCCAAAGTGGTTGGACCAATTTACAACCCCACCAGCAGTGTAAGAGGGTTCCTTTTCTCCACAACCTCACCAGCATTTGTAGTTATGTTTTACTGATCTTGGCTATTCTTACTGGAGTAAAGTGGAATCTCAGATTTGTTTTGATTTTCATTTCCCTAATGGCTAGGGATGTGAGCATTGTTTATGTGTTTCATGGCTTTACGAACTTCCTTATTTGAGAACTGTCTGTTCAGTTCCTTTGCCCATTTGTGTACTGGGTTATTTGTTGCCTTGGGAATTGCTTTCTTGAGTTCTTTGTAAATTCTGGAAATTAGTCCTCTGTTGGATGTATAGGACATGAAGATTTTTCTCCTATTCAGTGGGGACTTCCCTAACTCTTGTTTCCTTTGCTGTACCAAAGCTTTTTAATTTCATGTAATCCCATTTATCCATTCTTGTTGCAATTTCCTGAGCAGTTGGAGTCTTATTAAGGAAATGCTTTCCTATGCCTATATGTTGGAGTATATTGCCTTTTTTTCTAGTAATTTTAAAATTTCTCATTTTATGTTGAGGTCTCTTCCATTTTGAGTTAACTCTCATGCATACACAGAAGCGAGGGTCTGTTTTCATTTTTTTGCAAGCAGATATCCAAGTTTCCCAGCACCATTTGTTGAAAAGGCTAACCTTTCTCCAATTTGCCTGCTTTGCTCCTTTGCTGAAAATCAGGTGGCTATAGATGTGTTGGTGTATCTCTGGGTCCTCTATTCTGTTCCACTGGTCTTCAGGCCTATTTTTGTGCCAGTACCAAGCTGTTTTTGCTATTACAGCCCTGTAGTACAGTTTAATGTCAGGGACTGTGATCTCACCTGCACTAGTTTTGCAGCTTAAAAGTGTTTTTGGCTATATGTGGTCTTTTGTGTCTCTATATGAATTTTGGGGTCATTTTTTCTATTTTTGTAAAGTCTGCCCTTAGAATTTTAATGGGGATTGCATTAAATCTATACACTGCTTTTGGTAGGATAGCCATTTTTACACTATTGATTCTCCCAATCCATGAGCAGGGGAGGTCCTTCCACCTTTTAGTATCCTCTGTGATTTCTTTCTTTAATGTTTTGAAATTTTCCTTGTAGCAATCTCTAGGCTCTTTGGTTAGATTGATTCCAAGGTATTTAAGTTTCTCATGGGCTATCATGAAAAGGATTATATCTTTAATTTCCTTCTCTTCCTGTTCATGGTTTGTATAAAGGAAGGCTACTGATTTTTGAGTGTTAATTTTGTATCCTGCCACTTTGCTGAAGAAGTTAATTAGGTCTAAAAGTTTTCTAGAGGAAATTTTGGGATCCTTTAGGTACAATATCATGTCATCCACAAATAAGGATAATTTGACTTCTTCTTTGCCTATCTGTATCCCTTTGATTTCTTCCTCTAATCTAATTGCCCTGGCTAGGACTTCAATCACAATGTTAAATAAGATAGGAGAGAATGGACATCCTTGTCTTATTCCCGATCTTAGAGGAAATGGTTTCAATTTTTCTCCATTTATATATGATGTTGGTTGTTGGTCTGTCATAGATGGCCTTTAAGACGTTAAGGTATTTTCCTGTTACGCCTATCTTCTCCAAGGTTTTTATCATGAAAAGGTGTTGCACTTTGCCAAAGGCCTTCTCAGCATCTATTGAGATCATCATGTGATTTTTGTTTGCAAACCTCTTGATATATTGAATTACATTAATATATTTTTGTATGTTGAACCAGCCTTGAATCTGTGGAATAAATCCCACTTGGTCATGGTGAACAATCTTCTTAATATGTTGCTGAATTCCATTTGCCAAGATTTTGTTAAGAATTTTTACATCTATATTCATTAAGGAAATCGGTTTATAATTCTCTATCTTAGATGTATCCTTTCCTGGTTTAGGTATCAAAGTGATGGTAGCTTCATAGAATGAGTTTGGGAGTGCTCCCTCTTTTTCTACTTTTTGAAATAATTTGAGGAAAACTGGAATTAATTCTTCTTTGAAAGTTTGGTAGAATTCTGCTGTGAATCCATTAGGTCCTGGGCTCTTCTTTGTTGGGAGACTTTTCATTATCTTTTCTATTTCAGCATATGTAATGGGTTTGTTTAGGTCACGTATGCCCTCTGGGGTTAATTTTGGTAAATCATGTATGTTAATAAATTTACCCATTTCTTCTGTATCTTCATATTTTTAAGAATACAACTTCTCAAAGTATTCCCTGATGATTTTCTGTATTTTGTTGGACTCAGTGGTTATGATCCCTTTTTCATCTCTATTTTCACCATTTTGGCCTTTTTATTTTCTTTTTGATGAGATTGGCCACAGGAGCTTCTATTTTATTAATCTTTTCAAAAAACCAGCTCTTAATCTCATTAATTCTTTGAAATATCTTTTTAGATTCTAACTGAGATATCTCTGCCTTGATCTTGATAATTTCTGTCTGAGTGCTCCTCTTGGGATTGATTTGTTGTTGGCTTTCTAGTGTCTTGAGATGTGTCATTAGGTCATTTATTTGGCTCATCCCTACTTTACTGATGAAGGCACTCAATGCTATGAACTTCTCTCTCAGAAATGCCTTTACTGTATCCCATATGTTTTGGACAAATGTGTTTTTATCCTCATTTGATTGCAGGAATTTTTTAATTTCTTCAATAACCCGTTGATCATTCAGCAGTATATTATTCAGTCTCCATGAATTTGTAAGATTTCTGGTGTTTTTCTTGATTTTTAGTTCCAATTTTATTCTGTTGTGGTCAGATAAAGTACAGGGGATGATTTCTACTTCTTTGTATTTATTGAGGCTATTTTTGTGTTCCTATGGTGCTGACAAGAATGTGTATTCCTCATCAGATGGATGGAATATTTCTTTGCTTATTTAGTTTCTTTTATTTTTTGTCAACCAGTGACAAATGTTCACTTTATTCTTTTGAAAACTATGGACTACTTCATGAATTTGCATGGCAAGCTTGCACAGGGTCCATGCTAATGTTCTCTGTATTGTGCCACTGAAGTATACATACTGCCAAAGCAAGGACACATGACTGTATTAAGGTTACAACAGCTTCATAAAATTGAAGAACCTTCTGTATTCTTTAGAATTCTCTATTGCTAATTACAGGAATAGTAGAGTTATCTGTTCCTGGAAGGAACTGATGCTCACTTGTGAATTGGTTTCTTTAAATTCAATTTCTTTAACACTATGATATTGCTCAGGTTTCCTATTTCTGTGTGAATTAATTCTGGTGGTTTATTATACTTTTTAAAGGAAATTATCAGTTTTCATGTAAGGTTTTTCATTAGTTAGTTTGCCATCGCTATGATAGAGAAACCAACCAAGCTAAACTTAAGGGGGAAGAGAGAGTTATTGAGGGATTATGGTTAAGAGATTTTAGTTGACAGATAGCAGCAGGGCACATATGGTTGGGTCTGTGGCTGACTACCATACATCTTCATGATCAGGAAGCAGAGACAGATTACCAGAACCAGGGGTCTGGACAAAAGCCTCCAAAGGTCCTCCCCCAGTGACTCATTCCTACAAAGGTAGATCCCACCTTCAAGGTTCCATAACCTCCCAGGACAGCACTATCACCTGGGGAACCAATATTCAAACACATGGCCTTTAGAGGACATTTAGACCCAAACCATAATAATTGTCCCTGGGCCCCAAAGGTCATGACCATCTCATAATGCAAAATGCCTTCAGTCCAACTTCAAGAGTCCCCTAGTCTTAACAGCCTCAACTGTGCTTAAAAGTCCAAATATAAAGCCTCCACTGAGACTCAAGGCAAACTTAGCTGTGGGCCTCTGCAAAACAAAAAAACAAAAAACTTTGTGCCAACATACAGTGGCACAGAATAAGACTTCCCATTCCAAAATGCAGGCATGGGGCACAGAAAGGAAAGATCAATCCACAGCAAGACCAGTATCCCATTGGACAAACAAACTTGGTTTGTTCAAATCAAGCATCTGGCAAATGCTTCATCATTGGGCATCTGGCATCATCTGGGCTCCAAAAAGCTTAGGCAGCTCTGCCTGCATGGCCTTTTCATTTATAGTATACAGAGACCTCCTGAGCTGGCTTCACTTTTTGCTGGTAGCTTCCCTTGGCAGACATTTCATGGTACTGGCATGTCTAACATCCTAGGGTCTCCACTGCTGTTTAGGCTCCATCCTCAAAGCTTCATGCATTAGCCCTAAGGGTCTCTCCACAGGGCACCAACTCTACTACACATTGCCTTGCCTCACAGGTTATCTTCTAGAACCTTGGCAGCAGCCTTCAACCCCTTAACTCTTGCATTCTGCATGCCTGTAAAACCAGCATCACATGGATGTCACCAGGGATTGCAGCTACAGCAACAACCTCCAGATGCCCAGCTCAAGAAACCATTTACCCAGGCAGCCTCTTTCCAGCAAGGCATCCCAGACGCTTTGGCTTTTCTGACACTCTCTTTTCACACCCTGGGGCCTTAGATGGAAGGGGTCTGGCTAACTCCTGCTGTGTCTCCAGTCCATCTTCACTGTCACAGAACAAAGTGCACAGCTTTTCTTTACTGTCGTTTATCTCTTTAACAGTTATGGACTCCTTGCCCAAAGCAGCCCTGGCTATAGAAATCTTAGACAAGCTGCAGGTTTTTCCCTCTTTAAATGCCACATTCTTCAGATCTTTTTCTGTGTTTTCTGCTCCATTTTATCTTCATAAACCTGGCTAAGGCAGCAAGCAACAACCATGCCACACTTCCTATATCCTGCCTCTCTCATGATTATTTCTCTGCCAAGTTAATTAGTCCATTACTTTTTAATTCGGCCTCAAATCTTTAGGACATGGACAAATCACACACAAGCTCTTTGCTCAAATGTAACACAAATCACCTCTGGTCCAGTCCTCAATACAGTCCTCATTTTTGTTTGAAGTACTGTGAGCCAGCCAGGCGCAGTGGCACATGCCTGTAATCCCAGTGGCTCAGGAGGCGGAGGCAGGAGGATCGCAAGTTTGAGACCAGAGGTAGCCTGTGTAACTTAGCGAGACCCTGTCTCAAAAAGTAAAAAATGGGCTGAGGGTGCAGCTCAGTGGTGCAGCACTTGCAGAGCATGTAAGCGTGAGGCCCTGGGTCCAACAACCAGTACCGCATTAAAAAAAAAAAAAAAAAGGAAAGAAAAGAAAAGAAGAGAAAAGGAAAGAAAAGAAAGAAATACTGTGAGCCCTGTCTGCATTTCTATCAGCCACAGAATTTTGCTCATCTTTACTTACATCAGAATTGTCCTTTAAGCTCTGCTTACAGCATTCCAGGGCTTCTCTTACCCACATATCTAAACCCTTACAAACTCGGCCAGCAAACAAGTTCCAACAGCCTAGGAACCACATGGTCGGGTTTCTGCACATCAACAGCCCCACTCCCAGTACCAATTTTCAATATTAGTGAGCTTGCTGACCAATGCAAGCTTATAGGGGAAGAGACATTTACTGGGGGCTTATAGTTACAGGATTTTAGTCCATAGTGGCAGAAAGCATAGCAGCAGTGCAGGCATGGTGGGGCTTCTTTCAGACAACCTTACATCTTCACAATCAGGAAGCACAGAAAGCTTACTGGAACTAGGGGGTCCAGGTAAAAACCTCCAAAGTCCTGCCCCCAGTGACTCATTTCCATCAAACTAAATCCTACCTCTCAAGGTTCGATAACTTCCTAGGACAGTGCCACCAGCGGAGGACCCAATGCTCAAACACATAGCCCTTGGGGAACATTTAGATCCAAACCATAACAGTTTTCAAATTTATTGGCAAAAGTTTTTTTGTAGTAGCTCAGTGACAATTTTCATCTCTACCACAGAGGGACATTTCTTTCCTTTTTCATTATTGTTTATTTGTGCCTTTTCTTCCCCCCACACCTAAGATTTTCAGTACTTTTTTATATAAAATCAGCTTTCCATTTGAAGCTCTCTAATATTTACCTCCCATTCAACTAATGTATTCTACTTTCTCTATTCTTACTCTTATTTTTCTAACTTTTAAAAATGTAATGCTCAAGTCAGGCATGGTGGCACACACCTGTAATCCCAGCAGCTTGGGAGGCAGAGGCAGGAGGATCAAAAAAAAAAAAAAAAGGAAGAAGAAAAGAAAACCAACATCATAATGTTCAGGGTTTTGTTTATTTTTTTCTTTTTGTGGCACTAGGGCTTGAACCCAGGGTCTCACATACTTTGCAAATACTCTACCACTGGGCTGCACCTCCAGTCCATTTTTCACTTTTTGTCTTAAGATAGGATCTCACTAAATTACACAGGCTGCCTCTGGCCTTGAACCTACGATCCTCCTGCCTCTGCCTCCAGAACTGCTGGGATCACAAGGTAAGCCACCATACCCGGCAGCTCATTAATTTTTAATCTCCATTTTGTAATATATTCGTTAAGATAAAAATCATAGACTTCTTTGGATATGGTTTTAAGATGTGGCACCTTTGTTATCATTCTGGTTTAAATATTTCACAATTTCCATTATGATTTCTACTTCCACCGATGAATTATTTAGAAGTATATATGTAAGAAGGTAAGTGGCTACTGTTTTGTTTAAGAGATTTCTAATTTATTCCATTGTCAAAGAATGTTATTTATGTGATACTGGGTCTTTGGTATTCTCTTTTTCCATAACAATTCAATTTTTTTCTTGAAGTCTTTAACATCTGATATAAATACTGTTTCTCAGCTTGCCTATGGCTAGCATTTACCTGGCATATTTTTCCATCATTTTCCTTTTTATTTAGCTTTTAATTTGTAATTGTGAATTCGCCTGCAGCTGTACCACTGTGGCATCCAATTCTGTCAGATCTCGGAAGCTAAGCAGGGTCAGGACTGGTTAGTACTTGGGTGGGAGACAGCCTTGGAACACCAGGTGATATAGGCTTGGGAGAAGGACCTGGCAACCCACTCCCAAAAAATAATCAGCCACTGAAAACCCTATGAATAGCGGAGAAGCACTGATAATAGTGTTTTGCCTTTTGTCCACATGTACGGTCGCTAAGAGTCAGACACTGACTTGATGGTACCTAACAACAACATTTGGGAATTATAAACATTCAGAAAATAATACAGTACTAATGACATATATATACCAATCACAGATTAAAGAGCTGTCCACATCTTGTCCAAGGGTGGACATTTTCATTGTTAAATTCATAGAAAACAGAAGAAGCTGGCAAAAAGCTACGGAACTAAATAGAACAGACAACATCAATAAAGCAATTTTTCATAATGAAATGACAAGACAACTGATAATAGTTCTTATGGGACACAAATTTAAAAGGGGGAAGAGGATATTTTTAAGGTTATACATTAATATAAAAATAATACTTTCCTGCATCCATTCTGATATCATTTATTGTTAAATGCATCCTAATACCAGGGAAATGGGAAAAAAATGTCTAGAGTCAATGAAATATGCATCAGTATAAGTCATTACTGAAATAATCAATAATCTGTTTTGGTATACTGCTGACCTTCTTTGTGATGAAGTAACAGAAAAAAGATGATGATACATCCCTGGGGAATCAGTCAACAAATACCTAGCATAATAGGTAAATGGAGCACAGGTTGCATATCCCTAATCCAAAATCTAAACTCCAGGTCTGGGCGCGGTGGCACATGCCTATAATCCCAGTGATTCAGGAGGTGGAGGTAGGAGACTTTGAGACTTTGAAGTCAAAGGCAGTCTGCATAATTTAGTGAAACTCTGCCTCAGGATAAAAAAATTTAAAATGGGGTATAGGCACAGCCCAGTGGTAGAGCACTTGCAAAGTATGGTAACACACACACACACACCCCACAAAAAAACACAAAAAAACCCACAAAAACTCTGACCTCAAAAGTCACAAACTTTTTGGTTTGTTGTGTTTTAGGATGGGATCTCCCTGTGTAGCCCAGACTGGACTAGGAACTCATTATGTAGTCCAAGGTGGCCTCGAACTCATATAAATCCTCCTGCCTCTGCCTCCTAAGTTCTGGAATTACAGGTGTGCGCCACCACATCTGGGCTCAAAGATGTTTTGAATGCCAATATGGTCCCACAAATGGAAAATTCCACACTTGTTCTCATGTGCAGGCACACTAAAGATACTGTATAAAATTATCTTCAGGCTATGTGTATAAGATATATATGAAACATAAGAGAATTCCACATTTAGACTTAGGTCCCATCCCCAAGACACCTCATTATGTATATGCAACCATTCCAAAATGCAAAAAAAAAAAAAAAAAAAAAAAAGTCCAAAATCTTAAACACTTTCTGGTCCCAAGCACTTCAGATAAGTGATACTCAGCTTGTATTCAATTTCCTTATACTGAGTTAAGAAGAGTTACTTTAAGTTACACATGGATTAATAGTTTTCAAAGACTCACAATACCTTTCATAGTAAAACTTTGTTGAATATAATTCATCTTACTTTGGGGCTCCTAAGCCCCTTTAGAACATGTCAAGAGTTTGAGATTTATCTGTAATAACAGTAATTTTTAACAATGATAGTAACTACCATTCATTAAGATCCTACCAACTCCCAAACGCTATGTCTTACTACTTTTTAATATATTAATTTGATAGGCACAATTCTATGAGTAAATGCCAAGGCACTCTTTCCAGAAATTAAAAGGAGGGGCAGGGAATTCAGAGCTGAATGGATCAGCTGGGTCAACTAATAGAGCAAGTGGTAGAATTTAGATCTGAATTTCATTTCACAAATGCCGTGTTTCCACCTCTACTTTACATCACCTCTTTAATGTAGCTACCTCTCTATTTTGTAGATATTACCTGAAAATGCCAGTAATTTTCTTTGGTCTAGAATATGGACAGGGAGTGGGAGCAGCTCAGACTCCAGACAGCACGGAACATTTTACTTTTTCATCCAGGCAAGGGCACCATCTAGTGGCACACACTTTGTAACTAGGGCATTCAAAGAAAGCTTTTTACTTTTCTGCTTTATTCCACTGGTTTAATACTGCCTGGCAACAACCTGGGATGTCTGCATTCATTTTTCTAACCAAAAGGAATTGAAACCTGATATGGTAAGGAATAAACACAGTTTTGGCATGAGATAGACCCAAAAGTTCCAAAGTCAGATTCACCATCACTGTACGATTTTGGTAAGTGACTAAAAATAGTTTGAATCTCATTCTCATGTATAAAATAACACCATTTACCTGACAGAGCTACTATGGGAATACATGTGAAAATCATCTAGCACAGTGCCTAATTAAGTTTCCTCAATGGTTCTTCTTCTCACTCTTTCATATGTCACCTAAAACCTGATGGCTGTTTGCTTTGCTTTTTAGCAAATATATCATATCAGGGGCTTATATATTGTTTGAGATAACTAATAGTTCTTTTGCACATAAACCACAATAAAGGCAAATTCTCCAACATTTATTCATCATTTTTACAAATACATAAAACTAAAAATAAGCTTTTTTAATGCCTATGTACTATATGCCAAGGAAATGTTACAGTGGATGGGAACTTATTATTAAGAGAAAACAACAGACAAGTTAACATGTAACAGCACTTATTACTTTGATGGCTGTAAGACACCAATGTAAAAAGGTAGAGGAATGACCAAATGTATTGGGAAGATGTGGATCAGGAAGACTACACAGAAGAGGTAACACTGAAAAACCTCTTAAAAGATGAACTCACCAGACAAAGGGTGCAGAAAGTTCATCATACAAAAAATATATCAGAACCAGTGAAGAACGAACAAACACAGTGAAGACTCACAAAGTACAATGTGATCGGAATAAAGGATGGGATGGATGGAAGAGGGGTGGTATCAGTGGTACACTCCGTGACAGCTCATTAACCTCATTTGAAATCTAGATGATGGATGAATTCTCTACTGCCACCATTGTTGTCGTCTTCACATTGTCATTGTCATCATCCATATCAGCTATCATTTACTGGGCATGTACTATGTGTCAAACCCTAAATATATATAATGGCAGGGCTGGAGATATACCTCAGGTGAGGGCCCGGGTTCAATCCTCAGCACCACAAAGAGGGAGAAAAAGGTGCCCTCTTAACTGGGAATATGGCTCAGTGGTGCTTGCCTGGCATACATAAAGCCCTGGGTTCAATCCTCAGGACTGCAAAAAGAAAAACAAGCCAGGTGTGGTGGCACACACTTGTAATCCCACCACTTAGGAGCCTGAGGCAGGAGGATAGCAAGTTCGAAGTCTATATGACAAGACTTTGTCAAAAAAAAAAAAAAAAATCCAGCTGGGTATGGTGGCGTATGCCTATTATCCCAGCAACATGGAAGGCACAGGCAGGAGGATGGCAAGTTTGAGGCCAGAGGTAGCGTTTTTAACTTAAAGAGACACTGTCTGAAGACAATAAAAAAGGGCTAGGGGTGTAGGTCAGTTGTAGAGTGTGTGCAAAAGTATGCACAAGGCCCTGGGTTTAGCCCCCAACACAAAGAAAGGAGAGAAAGAAAAGAAAATAAAGAAAAGAAAAGCCATAATTGTTATGTCTCACACCCCTGCAAGGTATAGGTACATATATTATCTTTATAGAAGTTAAGAAATTTGGCCAGTGTCACAGTCAGTAAGGGATGGAGGAGCTCAGTGAGATTCTGCCACAGATCACTCTGATTCTTCCTACACCAGTGATCCAAATTTGGCTGCACAACACAATCAGAATCTGTTTTAAAATAAAGGTTCCAGAGCTGGGCATCATGGCACATGCCTATAATCCCAGCACTCAGGAGGCTAAGGGAGGAGGACTGACACAAACTCAAAGCCAGCCTGGTCTACACAGTGCATTCCAGGCCAGCCTGGGCTACACAGCAAAACCTGTCTCAAAAAACAAAAAATAAACAAACAAAAACCCTATAAGCACCCTATAAAATTTAGGGATGTACACATGGGTGAAAAAATTATAAAGAAATGCAAGAAGTGATTACAAAATTGATTGCTTTAGTAGACAAGTAAGAGGCACAATTTGATTGAGGCACATAGAAAGGCTTCATGAGTATTCAACAAAATTCTATTTCTTAACCTAAATAGCAGTTACAAGAGTTAATTAAATTATACCTTAAAAGCAAAAACTAAAACAAAGCCAGCGCAGTAACTATAAAAATGAGACAATGGCCCAAATCCAGATAAAGTCAGCTGGAGTGCCATCTCAAGACCTCTGCCAAAGTCTTACTACTGTCTGTATCTCCAGCCAAAGCAGTTAATACAAGACTGGGTGGTGACTGAGGTTGATGGCAAGCACTTAGAACAGCAATTAGACCAAACAAAAAAGGAATCAAAGGAAAACTTAAAAATAATGCAACAAGTTGAAGTTTTAAAAATATGCCATCTTAAAAGAGGTCTAACTAAGCCGGGTGCGGTGGTGCATTCCTGTAATCCCATCGGGTTGGGAGGCAGAGGCGGGAGGATCACAAATTTGAGACCAGAGGCAGTCTGTGTAACTTAGCGAGACCCTGTCTCAAAAAGTAAAAAAATGGGCTGGGGCACAGTTCAGTGGCCCAGCACTTGCAAAGCATGCAGGTGCAAGACCCTGGGTTCAACTCCTAGTACTAAAAAAAAAAAAAAAAAAAAAGAGGTCTACCTCATTTCCATTCCACAAATCTGCCCTACTTACTCCTACTGTTAGAGTAGGTATGGAATTAGGAAAATTGGGGGAGGAGGCAGTTTTCAGGAGCCATCATGGAAAAACCCCAAAGTGCCTGTAATTTAATTTCAAGTGCTGGCCTTTCATTCATACATGAAATGTAAACTACAACTGGTCTTTCAGTAGGTGATAAAGGACCACAGCTTTTTTAAAAAACTGACTGATAAGACTATTTTAATGGACTCTACACTAAAAAGGTAAATTGATGACAAGTAAATGCAGTTGGTTATTATTCCTTCCTAGTACAGGTCCTTCCTGAGTCCAAGATCACACAAAAATAATTCCTAGCTGACTACAAAGTCAAACTAAATAATAATTTCCCCATTGGACCAAAGAAGTGGGGTTGTGGCTTTCCCAGGCCATAAAAAATAGCTCTTAGCAGAGGCTGGACTGACTACTGCTTTACTCTGACTTCAATAAATCTAGAGAAGCACTGACAATAGTGTTTTACCTCCTGTACACAGGGTTGCTATGAGTAACCTGCAGCTGTACCACTGTGGCATCTGATCCCTTCAGATTTCAGAAGCCAAGCAGGGTCGGGCCTGGTTGATACTTGGATGGCAGACTACCAGGGAACACCAGGTGCTATAGACATGGGATAAGGACCCAGCAACCCACACCCCACAAAAAAAAAAAAAAAAAAAAAAAAAAAAATCAGCCACTGAAAACCCTATGAATACCAGAGAAGCACTACCAGTAGTGTTTCACCTGTTATACAAAGGGTCACTGAGTCAGACATCAACTCGATGGTACCTAACAACAACAATCCAAGGTGTTTTTCTTTCTATTAAAAGTTTGCTTAAGCTATCTTCTGGTCCTTTTCTTTGCCTGGAGGAGTGTCTTAATCTTAGGTTGCTTCACCCAAAGTACAGGCAGTTTCTCCAGGTGCTTTAGTTTTCCCTGGTAACACTATCTCAATGCCACAATTCTTCCATTATAATTTGGCTCCTTAGAGTTATTTCCTGATTCCACCAAGAATAGTCACTAAAGACACAATGTTTACCAAATATATTCATATCTTCCAAAGTAAGGATGCACTCTAGATTCAATTCTCAGCACCATAAAGAAACAAATGAAGAAAGTAAGAATACAGAAAAAAGATGACAAAAAAGTAAGAGCCCTAAAAAAGGGCTCCTAGAAGCTGATTTACCCAGTTGTGATAGAGAGAGACCCTTCTTTAGATACCACGGAGTACTAGAAACTGTAACCCCAGGCATGTGCTCTTTCTTGGCTTTACCTACTTGGACAATGGTGGAAACTTAATGAGCAATTAAAAGCAGCATGAAGCTAACAGGCTACACTGTCCAATAAAACAGCTAGCCACAAATAGTTATTGACCACGTTCCCTGACTGAAGTGTAGCTAGTACTAATTGAGAGGTGTGTTTAGTGTAAAAGACACACTGGATTTCATAGACTCAGTATGAAAAATATAATGTAAAATATCTTATAATCATTTTGCATTTATAATATGTTAAAATAGTAATTTGGAGGTCAGTAGGGCACACCTATAATCCCAGGGACTCAGAAGGTGGAGGCAGGAGGAGGGCAAGTTCAAGGCCAGAGGCAGCCTGCATAAAAATTAGCAAGACTTCGACTCAAAATAAAAAATAAGAAATGGGGTGTGGGTACAGGCCAGTGGTAGAACTTGCAAAGTTTGTGACAGACCCTGCTGCCAACCCCCATGTAACTGCAAAATAATAATAATAATAATATGGATACATTGGCCTGGACAAAATGTTAACGTGTTAATTTCACCTATTTCTTTTTACTTTTTAAATGTGGCTCTCAGAAACATTTAAATTATATTTGAGGCTCAAATGATATTTCTACTGCATGGCATACACACACACAGACATTTTGAAATAATGTTGAGTAGGAAAAACAAAGCAGCTAATAGTGGGGATTTTCAGAGGTTTTTTCCCTACTGTTGCTGTACTAGCAACACTACAACTCATTTAATATTCAATCCTTGTCCCTTGTCTGTATAATGTAGGTTTAAAAAAAGGCAGTAAGTGCTTTAAGTCATGGATACAACAGTAAATCATATTCTAAAATAACTGAGTAGTGCTGGTTCTGATACTGCTTAGAACTTACTTAGAGAAATTCAATTTTCCTCTTTAAGACTTGGTTCCCTGCCCCAACACTTAAGTAAAGAAACTAAGCTAAATTTAGACTACCATGATTCCATCAAGATACATTGGTTTCTATCAAAATTGGCTTTCATAAAAATGCATAAATACTTACTCTGAGTCTAACACATCCTCTGCGAGAGCCTCTCATCATTTTGTCCTTGGACTAAAAGAAAAATAAAACATTCGGTGAATAAACAGTTGACAGACTGGTTTTAGAACCAATTGGGGATTAAAAAAAAACAAGATTTACAGTATTATCTATCTTTTCTGCCCATCTCCCATACAAGAGGAAATCATTTGTTCATGTGGAATTACCAGGTTTTAAACAGAAATTAACCTAATCATAGAACTTTAGATATATATTTAATATAACACATGTTGCACAATTTTATTCCTTCTTCATGTTCTCTAACTCTAGCCCAGTGTTTTTCAGATTTTAGTGAGTCAGCGCATCCTTCAGAGACTAAGAATTACCTAGAAGTTTAAGAATCCCTCCCATGTGACACAGACAAAAGCTAGAGGACCACATTTTTAGAAACAATGCTGTAGCTAGCTTCATCTCTTTGTGATTCCCCAAATAGTGACTTTTTTTTTTGTCTGGGTGACCTCTCCTCTGGTGTTCCTCAACTTGAATATCTTTGACCTAGATTTGTTGTGTTGTTGTCACTCATCAAGCGCCTTTGATCTGTTTGATGTGAATTCCCAGTCTTGGGCTCCCAGTCACCTGTGTGTTTCCTTGTTGTGGCATGCAACATCCTGTAGCACACTCTTTAAAGAGTACGAATTATACCTCAACTAATGCTTCAGTACAGTGTCTGGTATACATTAGGCACTAAAAAATATTTCCTCATGAAATGCAGCTTATCCTTTATATCTCCCTCACTACACTGAGCCAAGCAAAGGCTGTTATGCACAGCATTGTGCTGAAATTCAGTAAATATTCCTAAAATTAAGTTGGTCATGCATAGTAAAATAAAGTAAAACTTCAAATAACCACAGTTTAACAAATATTTAGTACGTGAACTATTGGTATTTTTCATTCTCCACCTACATGAGAAAGAACCAAAACAAGCTGATATTATGTGATATTATGATTTATACACAACTGTCCCACTTGAATCCACAGATACCCTGTACCTCCACACTCTTCCAAACTCCTGAGCCATAGGAATTCATTTTGAAGCATGATTATGGAGGTACTAAAGAAAGTCTTTTTATTCTATTCACAAATACAAGGGTTACAGGTGTTTTAGGGCAAAAGCTCCAGCTCCGGAGTCCCAATGGATTAGGCTCAGCCACAGGTCCCAATATGCCAATTAAAAAGATGTTGTTAGGTGCCATGGAGTCAGTGTATGACTCATAGCGACCCTACGTGCAACAGGCAGAACACTATTGTCAGTGCCTCTCTGCTATTCACAGGGTTTTCGATGGTAGATTGATTTTTGGGAGTGGGTTGCTGGGTACTTCTCCCAAGCCTACAGCACCTGGTGTTCCCAGGTGGTCTCCCATCCAAGTACTAACCAGGCCAGACCCTGCTTAGCTTCCGAGATCTGACTGGATCGGAAGCCACAGTGCTATGGCTGCAGGCAATTAAAGGGATAGTAATGGGAAAAGCAAAGAATAGAGATTTAATCAATGTGCCATATACGGAAATGAACACATAAAGGGATCCAGTGACTCTTGATCAAGTCTGTCTTTGGGGCACTGATATGAGCTTCAGGTTTGAAAAGAAGAATTATCCTGGAACAGTGGCTCACACCTCTAACCCCAGCCACTCAGGAAGCTGAAGCAGAAGGGGTGCAAGTTTGAGGCCACAGGCAGCCTGTATAACTTAGACCCTGTCTCCTCATTTAAAAAAATTAAAAAATGGATAAGGGTGCAGCCCACTGGCAGAGCACTTGCAAAGTATGTTCCAGGCTCTGGGTTCAATGCCCAAGTTCCGAAGAAGGAAAGAAAAAAAAAAAGAGGAAGAACTAGAGCTGGGGGCAAGAAGTAAGTAATCTTAGTCAAGGTGTGGTTGATAGTTATCTCAGTTGTAGTTCTGCAAATTGGTTCAGAGAAGTTGTTTGCACTGTTATCACTTGAGAGGAGCAATCTGGTACCTATCACCTTGGATTGTTGCTGTTAGGTATCTAATCTAAGATGACTATTCCTGCTCCAGGGATAGCCTAAGCATCATAGATAATTCCCCTATTTGGGGGAAAAGAGGTCTGTCCTAGTCTTTCCTTTGCATGGAAGTCCTTTTGGTCCCTTGTCATAGAGATGTTTATCAATAAGTCCTGTTGTTCCTGAAATCCAAGGTGACTGCAGGTTTAGAACAATTTCTAGAGAACTTTAGGTGCCATCTGAAGGTCTGCAACAGAACACTGTAAAAACTGACAGTAAGATGCCTAAAGGAGACAGATACAAAATGAAGGCAGAGATGCCAACCTTTCATCCTGCTTCCAGTCACTGTGTATGCCCATGTGAGGAGGCAATTTTTTTTTTTTTTTAGCAAAAACAGTTTCTAAGTGCCTATTATCCAAAGAAGAAAGATGTATACATTTTAGAAAAAATTTCTCAACACTAAGCAGGATCGAAGAGTTCTTCACTAATAACACAGCTCTTTTACTTTACCTCACACTTATCTTCCCTCCAAAAGGGTAAAGGTCATATACAAAAATAATAATTAGGTTAGAAAATATATGATGAGATTAGAAAGCAAAGTAAACCCAAAGTAAGAGCCAATATACTCATCTTTGATCCTCCTCCAATCCAACACAATTTTAGAATTATAGTACAGAGATAGGGCCAGACAGTCCCGAATGATGGTACCACTATTAGGATTATGAATCAGAAAACAATGAAAGGATAACTGAAAATAATTTAAATAAATGTAACTAGGAAATAATCAGGCAAATCCAGAAGGGGGTTAGTTCTACAAAATAATTGGCTTCAACTCTAGAAAAATGCCAAACAAAACCATGTAAACAATTGTTAACTCAGAGCCCCCCAAAAGTATTATATGAATACAACTACAAAGTGCTGTATGTTCCAGAGGGCTCCCTGCAACATTTAAGTTTCAATCTGGGGCAGGAATGAAAGAAAAGAAAGAACAGGAAAAAATAAAGAAAGGGAGGGAGGGAGGGAGTGGAAAAGGAAAAAAAAAACAAAGGAAAGGGAAAAGGGAAGGGAAGGGAGAGGAGAGGGAAGGGAAGGGAAGGGAAGAAAAGGGAAGGGAAGGGAAGGGAGGGACAGTACATAGGACACAGGAAACAGAAAACTAGAAAAAGAAAGAATCTGATGAGAGGGAAGATAGGGAGGAGGTCATTGTAAGTCAAGTGAACACTATCAGCAAAGGCACACATGCAAGAAATTTTACTTTCCTATTCCTAGGAAAGTACACTTATAGACCAGAGAGCACAAAGGAAAGAAACCAGGGAGGTGAGGCTACAAAGGTTAGAGGAACACTTGGGAGGCTGAAGCAGGAGGATGGCAATTTCACGTGCGAGGGGAGCCTGGGCTACATAGCAAGTTCAAGGCAAGCCTGGGTAATACAAGTGAGACCATATTTAAAAAAAAATAATGATTACAGGGAGCAGATAAAGCCTGTAAAATGAAAACTACTGAGTAGTTTAAAAAAGTTCATCTACAGCTGGGCGCAGTGGTGCACGCCTGTAATCCCAGCAGCTCGGGAGGCAGAGGCAGTAGGATCCCAAGTTTGAGACCAGAGGGGTTCAACCCCAGGACCGCAAAATAAATAAATAAATAAATCATCTACTGAAGATGTATGAGGTCAAAAACATCCTCAAAGATCTATTTAAGAAAAACAGTACTATTAAATATGAGGACGTGAGAAAAAAATAAAGGTAACATTTAATGTTAACAATAGCAGCAGAGCTGGGTGCAGCAGGGCTAGGTGCATGCCTGTAATCCCAGCAACTCAGGAGGCAGAGGCAGGAGGATCACAAGTTCTAGACCAGAGGCAGTCTGCCTAATTTAGTGAGACCCTGTCTCAAACAGCTAAAAACTAGGCTGCGGGTACAGCTTAGTGGCCAAGCACTTGCAAAGCATGCAAGCGCAAGGCCCTGGGTTCAACCTCCAGTACTTCAAAAAAGAAAAAGAAAAGAAAAGAAAAGCAAAAAAAAAAAAAAATAGCAGCAGTCACAGGTTCTCTCACTGATGACCCCTGTGTGACAAACACTTCATTATACAATAAACCTCACAAGACTTTGCATGGTAAGAAATGTTAGGTGCCATCGAGTCGAATCTAACTCATAGCAACCGTATGTACAACAAAATGAAACACCACCCAACACTGTGCTATGTATATGATCTTTTTATGTTTGAGCTCAGTGTTGCAGGCACTATGTTTCTTCTCATTTAGAGTCATGCCACCTCAGCAAAAGGAGGTCCCCAGGGGCTTTACTCCATTCCTGTCATGAAGGTCAACTCTACTTTGAGATGGCAACTCTTCCCCAGTCGTTTGTTGAATGCCTTCCAGCCTGGGGGTGCTCATTCTCTGGCACCATATTTGAAAGTGCTTCTCTGCTATTCATAGGGTTTTCAAAGGCTAATTATTTTGGAAGTGACCTGCCAGGTCCTTCTCCCTAGTCTGACTTGGTCTGGAAACTCAGCTGAAACCTGCCTACCATGAGTGGCCCTGCTGGTATCTGAAATACCAGTGGCATAGTTTTAGTATCACAGAAACACGAAAACTCCCATGGCACAACAAGCTGACAGACACAAGCACAAAGATCATGTGCCTTTGATGTGAAGAAATCAACAAATAAAGCATACGCTGTAAGAAAAGCAGAAGTGAGGAGGAAAATCCTAGCTGTGGGTGATATCTAGCTACACCCTGGTCTGAAGCAAGCTCCCACTCACCAAACTAGAGTTTTGTTTCTATTGTTTTGTTTTTATTTTTTCCTTTACAGTGCTGAGGAGCAAACTCTAGACCTTGCACATGCTAAGCAAGTACTCTACCACTGAGCTACATTTCCAGGCCCACTTGTTTCTTTTTACAAATCCCACTACCTTCTAATGATGAGAAAAAGGTAGCTGACATAACCTCACCCCAGCAATCTTCCTACCAAATGTTATCCTGCAGGTGTTCTGAAACCTAACAAACTGGCATGAATAGTCATGCAATCTGTCGCTAATGTGAGGTCCCTCTTCTCTGCCTCCAGCTACAAGGCCTACCACCTCAAGATTCTGAAATGGATGCTACAGCCTTTTCAGATAGATGAGAAAACAGCATCTCCCATGAAGTAGAATAATCTAGAGCAGATATATTCTACTCCTAGGAGGCTCTGGGACTAGCAAAGATGATTGGGTG
Organism: Pedetes capensis; assembly: GCA_007922755.1. NCBI lineage: Eukaryota > Metazoa > Chordata > Mammalia > Rodentia > Pedetidae > Pedetes > Pedetes capensis. The sequence goes on along the minus strand of VMDO01009378.1, from coordinate 13,390 downwards.
TTTAATTCTCATTCATACAAGAGCAATGAGCCCTGTTATACCAAGCCATTTAATAAAAGATTATCTCCAACCATCTATATGCTAATCAGTTACTATGGTTGGAATGTGTCCTCCAAAAAGCTTGTATTAGAAAGTTAATCCCCAATGCCACAGTACTGGGGGGTGGGCCTAATGGAGGTGTTTAGGTCATGAGGGCTCCAACTTCATGAATAAATTAATAAGAATTATAAATAGGCTTCAAACTGCAAGTTCCCTTTCTCAACATTTCATTCCCTTCTACTTTCTGGTGCAGGATGACATAGCAAGGTCTGTGCCAGATGTAGGCTCCTCAATCTTGAACTTCCCAGACTCCAGAATTGTAAAAAATAATCTCTATTCTTTACAAATTATCTAATCTCAAGAATTCTGTTATAGCTCACACTTAAATCCTAGTTACTTGGAAAGCAGAGGCAGGAGGATGAAAAGTTCAGAGCCAGAGGTAGCCTGCATGGGATCCTAACTCAAAATTAAAAATAAGAAATGGGCTAGAGCTGCAGCCCAGGCACAGAACACTTGGAAAATATGTGTGAAGCCCTGGGTTCAACGCCCAAGTACTGAAAAAAAAAAATTTTTTTTTTTTCTGTTACAGCAGCACAAAATGAACCAGGACATCAGCTACCCTCAATATACTGAATCAGATTACAATCTGTCTTGAAGTTTTCAAAATAAATGACCACAAATGCAATATTGCCTTTGATATACTAACTGTCCCTAAATATCCACTCTCTACTTCAAGGATTTTTTGGTTTGGGTTTTTTTAATTTCAAGACAGAGTCTCACCATGTAGCCTTCATTGGCCTCAAACTCACAATCCTCCTGCCTCAGTTTCCCAAGTGCTAAAATCACAGGCATGTACCACCACACCCAGCTCCACCTCAAATTTTAACTGAACATATGGCTCTCCTGCTGGACATTACTTGAAGCCTCCCTTTCAGCTAAATATAGGCTATGTATCTACATACTGGCCAGTGGGCTGTAAATGGAAGCAATACGAGCAACTATCAGAGTGTGCCTTTAAAAGGAACTACATTCTTGATAAGCCCACATGGAACAATCTCTAGGATAGACCATGTTAGGCAACAAAATAAGTCTGAACAGATTATTTTAAATGTTAATATTACAAACTATGTTCTCTGACTACAGTGGGTTAAAATTAGAAATCAATATCAGAAGGAAACTTGGAAAATTCACAATTACATGGAAATTAAACACATTCCTAAATAACCAAGGGTGGGGGGAACAGCATAGTCTGGCCTTGTATTCACAATCCTCCAGTTTCTACTTCCTGAGTGCTAGGATTACAGGCATGTGCCACCATGACTAGAGATGTCTAAAGAAAATCTAAATAGCCCTATAACAAGAAAAAGATTGAAAGAACTTCTCACAAAGAGAAGCTAAGAGCTGGGCAGTGTGGCACACATCTGTAATCCCAACAACTTGGGAGGCAGTGGCAGGGGACTGCAAATTCTAGGCCAGAGGCAGCCTACATAGCTTAATGAAACCTTGTCTCAAAAAATGAAAAAGGGGCTGAGGGCGTTGCTGAGTCATAGAGCCTAGCATATGCCAGGCCCTGAGTTCAATCCCCAAGACTGCAAAGTAAATTAATCAATTAAATAAAATAAAAGCAAAGCTAAAACTATTAAACCCTGAGAAGAAAACATAGGTATAAATCTTTGTGACCTTGGATTAGACAATGTTTTGTTAGGACGCCAAAAGCAAAAGTATCTAAAGAAAATTAATAAACTAGATTTCATCAAAATTGAAAGTGTTTGTGCTTCAAAGGACACTATCAAAAAAGTGAAAAGGCAAACCATACTATGGGAGAAAAGACTTGCAAATCATATATCTAGTAAGGGTCTAGTATCCAGAAAATATAAAGAATATTTAAAATTCAACAATAAAAAGACAATCCAAATTAAAATGGGCAAAGAATCAGAACAAATTTCATATAAGAAAACCAAATGAACAAAATAACTTCAATTGGAATAAATGTTAAGAAAAAATTGAGTGATTTGTCTGAGTCCATTTTTTGCTGCTATGACTATCTGAGAGTGGGTAATTTATAATGAACAGATATTTGCTTTCTCACAGTTCCAGAGGCTGGGAAGTCCAAGATGAAGGAACTGATATCTGGCAAGGACCTTCCTGCTGAGTGTAACGCTGAAGAACTTGCATGGTAGAAGGGTGAAAAGGGCAAGAAATAAATCCTCTCCCGCAAGCCTGTTATAAAATGGCACTAACTCCCAACACTGCTACACTGAGGATTAACTTCCCAACTCCCAATAAAAGAATTCTGGGGAAAAATTCAAATCATGGCCATGATTATTATTAGTAAGTTACTGTTGGGGAAAAGGGTTCTACTTTAACTAAGTGGCTTGGGAAAACTCTCTGAGAAGTTGGTATCTGAGCTGAGATTTTTTTCACAGGATCCAGCCAAGTGAAGAATCTGGGAGGAAAGTTGCAGGCAGAGGGAATAGCAGGAAATAATTTACTAGTAGACTTCCTCTGCCATTCTCAGCAAGGGCTATTGCACATTTTCTACACTGTCCTAGGACACATGCTATCGCAGCACTACTTGGCTTCCTCACAGGCATTTCAAACTCAACATCTCTAAATTAAAATAACTCATGATCTTGTCTCTCTTTCAAGGTCCCCTCATTGCTGTCTTTTAAAAATCTTTCAAATCCTTCTCTTTAACCTCATCTATACTATAACCACCTCAATTCAAACCTCCACAATCTATCCCTTATACTGTGTCACCTTTAAATTCTTCTCTACATTTCCTCTTCCTCTCCTCTTATTTTTTGTCTACAGTAGTCAGAAGTCTTTTCAAAACACAAAACTAATCAGGTCGCTTCCCTAATTTAAAAAACTAAATAAACAAGCAAGAAAAAAATAAATAAATAAAACCACCCTCCAAATTTCTTAATTTTCTATATACAGAGACTCTTCTTAGCCTGGATCTAGCTTACTTCAAAAGGCCCATGATCCTTGGTACCCTAGCCTCATTGAATTTTCAATGCCCTTAACCAACCAATTACTTTCTGAACTAAGGGCTGGCACATGGATTGTTCTCATTGCCTGGAGTATTTTCACATGCCCATCCTCATTCCTTCAACTGGCTAATTCCTGCTCCCCCTCAGTTCCCTAAGAAGGGAAGCTCCCCCAGAACCCCTGGACTAGATTACTGCCACTCCTCCCACAAGCATAATATTCTGTTATAATAACCATTTTGCTTCAGAATAGTGTGGGGAAATAAAGTTCACCTGGATTTCTCTGTGTTCCTACAAAAAGCTCTAGAGTCCTAGCAATGCATATGCATGCCATAATGATTAGGTTTTTCATTTTTCTCTGATTTGAAAGGATAATAAAAATTTATTTCCGAGAAGTCCAAAAGGTTATATAACCTGGAATAGATCCCTAGGCTAAGCCACTAAGGTGCCAGGAAGAGGGAAATAGATTTCTCTTTAGGTATCTAAAGAGATAGGCTCCAGAAATTGGTTTCTAGGTTGGAAAAACAGAGACCCAGAAGGCTATCTGGCTTCTATGAAGATTTTATTTACATACTAAAGAGTAAGAAGCAGGACTAAGAAGATGGAAGGAATACACAGAATCATTATATCAGAAAGAATTGGTGGAAGAGATTGCATATGATCAGGAACCAACTGTAGTGAAGGAAGAAGTGGAAACTGCCTTGAAGGCTCTGAGGAAACACAAGGCACCAGGAATTAATGGAATATCAATTAAGATGTTTCAACAAACAGGTGCAGCACTGGAGGTGCTTACTTGTCTATGTCAAGAGATTTAGAAAACATCTACCTGACCAATGGACTAGAAGAGATCCATATTTCTGCCTCTTCCCAAGAAAGGGGATCCAAAAGAAGGCAGAAATTATCAAACAGTATCATTAATGACATACAAGCAAAATTTTACTAAATATCATTCAAAAGCGATTGCGGCAGTATATTGACAGGGAACTGCTGGATAGTCAAGCTGGATTCAGAAGAAGGCCTGGAACCAGGGATATCACTGCCAATGTCAGAAGTATATTGTCTGAAAGCAAAGAATACCAGAAAGATATCTACCTATGTTTTATCAACTATGGAAAGGCATTTGGCTGTGTGGATCACAACAGATTATGGATGACATTACAAAGAAGGGAATACCAGAGCACTTTATTGTATTCATGAGGAATCTGTACATGGACCAGGAGGCAGCCATTCGAACAGGACAAGGAAACACCGGATGGTTTAAAGTCAAGAAAGGTGTGCATCAGGGCTGTATCCTTTCACCATACCTCTTCAATCTCTATGCTGAGCAAATAATCCAAGAAGGACTTTATGAAGAAGAATGTGACATCAGGATTGGAGGAAGACTCATTAACAACCTGCGTTATGCAGATGACACAATCTTGCTTGCTGAAAGTGAAGAGGATTCGAGATATTCACTGATGAAGATCAACGAACACAACCCTCAGTATGGATTGCATCTCAACATCAAAAATACAAAAATCCTTGCAACTGGGTTGGTAAGCAACTTCATGATAAACAGAGAAAAGTTGTCTAAGATTTTGCTTTACTTAGTTCTACAATCAACACCCACAGAAGCAGCAGTCAAGAAATCAAAAGACAAAGAGCCAGTCATGGTGGTACACACCTGTAATCCCAGCAATTTGGGAGGTGGAGGGAGGAGGACTGCAGGATAGAGGCAGCCTGCATAATTTAGTGAGACCCTGTCTCAACTTAATAATAAAAAATAAAAAAGAGGCTAGGGGGTGCAGCCCAGTGGCACAGCACTCACAAAACATGCAATGCATTGAGAAAAACTGTTGCGAAAGACCTCTTTAAAGTGTTGAAAAGATGTAACATTAAAGACAAAGGTGTGCCTGACTCATGCCATAGTATTTTCAGTCACATCATATGCTTGTGAAAGGTGGACAGTGAATAAAGGAGACAGGAGAAGAACTGATGCTTTTGAACTATGCTACTGGAGATAAATATTGACTATATGATGAACTGCCAGAAGAACCAACAGATCTTGTACAGAGCAAGTATAACCATAGTGCTCCTTGGAAGCAAGGATCGATAGTAAGACTTTGTCTTATGTATTTGGACATGTTGTCAGGAGTGACCAATACCTAGAGAAGAATACCATGTTTAGAAGAGTGGCAGGTCAACAACAAAAAAAGGAAGACTCTGAACTAGATGGATTGATACAGTTGGTTTAAATATAAAAAAGATTGTGTGCATGGCACAGTGTCAGGGAGTGTTTGTTTCTATTGTATGTTGGGTCACTATAAATTGGAGCCAACTTGAGAGCACCAAACACCACCTTTCCTATATCACCTTTCAGAGAGGGGAGAGGGATAGCTGCCTCTTTTCCCTTCATAAGCAGAGAAATATCACTTTTCCTCCTCTATCCCTCACCAACAGTGTGTGTCTCTCAACCACAAATTCAATCTGCACATGATATTAATATGCAATGATTTTATAGACTGGAGAAATGGTACAGATTAGAATCAAGAAAAAAGATAAATGCCAAGAAAAGATGACTCTACATGTTGTATGTGCAAGTAATTCACCACTATTTTTCCAGCACAAACCATGGAACAGATTGATTGCTAACTTATTCGTGCAAATAAAATATTACCACCTATGAATTTGTCAAATTAAATTACACACATATGGACACAACAAAATCATATCAGGCCAGTCATAGTGGCTCACAACTCTAAACCTAGCAATTTGAGAGGTGGAAGCAGGAGGATTGCAAGTTCAAGGCCAGAGGCTGCCTGTGTAACTGAGGGAGACTATCTCAAGATAAAAAATAAAAAAGGGGCTAGAGGTACAGCCCAGTGGTAGAGCACTTGGAAATTATTTAAGAGCCCCAAGGTTCAACCCCTGAGTACTGCAAAAAACAAAAACAAAAACAAGCAAACAAAAACGCATATCAGAAAAGCCAGGCCTGTGAATTTACTGCTCACACCAGAGCAAGGAATAATGCAACCACCTCACCTGGATCATATAAAAGAAGGAGCACCCTCAGACAGATGTGGCAAGCAAACTGACTCGTCACCTGGTCACTTATCACAAGGCTCATCCAGTAAATCTGCCGCAGGGAAGGACCTCTATTTCTGTCCCTAGGCTCCAACTCAAGTGCAGTTTCTCAAGCACTGTTTCTCCTGCTTGTAGCATGCTACCCACTTCAAACTCACACACGTGGCCTGCCACTTGGATCTTCATTTGACAACTGTGCACACTGAACAGCTCTGCATCTGTGCGTTCATAAAACATACCTGGTCCCCCACAGACACTTTTTTGCATCTGTATCAGCTCTCTACCTCTGCCTGTGTCTTCAATAAGACCTCTATGAACTCTGTAGCCTCTTTAACTCTTTCTTAGCCATTCTATAACATATATTTTACTGTGTGAAGTGTCTTGTGTGATATGAGTTAATATTAGTAACTAAGATTGGAACAAAAGAACATGTAATTGCCAATGACCATTGACTACCAAATGAATCAGTCATACCTGGTGAATAAAAGCTAACAAAAACATAGTGTGTTCATAACATTAACATTAACATTAATATTCATCATCTCTGATAGAATATAAATTCTAGTCTCCTAGTGTAGATTGTTCAATGAATGAATGAATGAATGATAGGAAGGACACAACTAAGTGTAGACAACCATTTAAAATTTCAATAAATATCGCCTATAGTCTTATATGGCTGGGATTTAGCTCAGTTGGTAGAGCACCACTCTGCAGTCTCTGAGGTGCCGAGTTTGATTCCCAGCACCGCAAAAATGGGAGAAGGATGTGGCAACCCACTCCCAAAGCAATACAGAAAAAAAACAATCTGCCATTGAAAACCCTATGAGGGTCGCTATGAGTCGGACACGACTCCACGGCACCTAACAACAAGAACAACAACTTAGTCTTATATACTATGTCTCAATAGACATTAATCTGAAACTTCTATTATGATGGAAAATTAAAGCTAGGCATGGTGGCACACCCCTGTAATACCAGCACTCAGGAGGACGGCCACAAATTCCAGGATAGGCTGGGGTACAGAGTGAGACTCTGTCTCAAAAACCAAAATAAATAAATTAAATAAGTAAATAAATAAATAAAATAATTAAAATGTAGTTGCTATTTATTTTTAACTGCAAGGACAAATTAAATTTCTTAGCTTTTGGTCTGGTACTAAGTCTGTTAAGCCTGACTCAAAGGAAAAGAACCTCTGTCTTTAGGCTTTCATCTTCATACCTGTGTGACACCTTTTTTAAAAGTCAGTAAGTCACACCACCCCTAAAGAAATCTCAAAGCAATGCTATTCCAAATATACTAAGCAATAATGCATGTGTGGCTCTAGGCAGCAAGCAGGTAGGATATCTGGATTCTCTTTAGTATACTGCCAATGTGAAAATTGATTCATCCTGCAGATGTAAATAGATGTTTACCTTGGCATTGATTGCTCCTCCAGGGGAATCAAGGGACACAGCCTAACCCCCAACTGTATTCACAACATAGCAATTGGGGATACAGTCAACATATTCATTATCCTCTGCTGAAAAGTAATCTAGGATGGGGTTAGGGAACCAAAAGCTTTCTGCCAACTATAGAATTAAAAACCTTGTCAAGAAAATTCAAAATTCATAAATTAACAAAATCAGAACCAATTTCTCTTTTCTATGGTAATGAAGTCTATCAGAAAGCAGAATTTAGCCAGGTACCTATAATCCAGTGACATGGGAGGCTGAGGCAAGAAGATAATGACTTCAACACCAGAGGCAGCCTGCATAACTTAGCAAGACCCTTTCTCCAAATAAAAAATAAAAAAGGAGCTGGAGGTAGGGTTCAATGGTGGAGCACTTGCCTAGCATACGTGAGGCCCTGGGTTCAACACCCAGTACTAAAAAAAGGAACTCAAGCTGAACTTGAAATAATAAACAGGGAACAGAATACTGCCTAAAATAACCAAACAGATTTGAAAAAGAACCAAGTGAAATTTTGAGAAATGGAAAATATAATCATTGACATGAAAAACTCACTAGACAGGACAAGTAGTAGGTCAGACACACCTGAAGAGAAACTAGTGAAATGAATGATCTAAAGAAAGTACTCAATCTATAATCCCAGCACTCAGGAAGAGCCTGAGTTACACAATGAGATCTTGTCTCAAAAAAAGAGAATTCAGAATCTAACAGACAAAGAGATGGTAAAGAACCAAGCTAAGAGATATGAAATATGGAACAAAAATTTCTAAGAGAGAAATGGTCCCCACACGTCTGTCAGTTTGTCGTATTGTCAGGGCTTGTGTGTTGCTATGAGGCTGAAAGCTATGCTACCAGTATTACAGGTATCAGCACAGTCACCCCTGGTGGACAGGTTTCAACTGAGCTTCCAAATTAAGACAGACTAGGGAGGAGGACCTGGCAACCCACCTCCAAAACAACTAGCCATTGAAAACCCTATGAGTAGTAGAGAAATACTGTCAGATATAGTGCCAAAAAATGAGCCCCCCCAAGTTGGAAGGCACTCAAAAGACTATTGGGGAAGAGTTGCCTCTTCAAAGTTGAGTCTACATTAATGACAGAAATGGAGTATAAACCCAGGGACCTCCATGTGCTGATGTAGCACAACTCAAAGAGAAACAACTGGAAACATCTATTAATAATTGGAAAATGGAATGTATGTAGTGTGAATCTAGGAAACTTAGAAATCATTAAAAGATAAATGGAGGGCATAAACATTGACATTCTAGGCATCAATGAGCTAAAATGGACCGGCATGGACCATTTTGAGTCAGATAATCATATGGTCCACTATGCTGGGAATGACAAACTAAAGAGAAAGGGGTTGCATTCATCATCAAAAAACACATCACAAGATCTGTCCTGAAGTACAATACTGTCAGTGATAGAATGATAACTATTCGCCTACAAGGAAGGCAAGTTAATATGACTACTATTCAAATTTACTCACCCGCCACTAAGGCTACAAATGAAGATAGGGAAGATTTCTACCAGCTTCTGCAATCTGAAATACATCAAATGTGCAATCAGGATGTACTGATAATTACTGGCAACTGAATGCAAAGGTTGGAAACAAGGCAGCTCAGTAGTTGGAAAATATGGCCTTGGTGACAGAAACGACGCTGGAGACTACATGACAGAATTTTGTCAGATCAATGACCTTTTCATAGCAAATGTATTTTTTCACCAAAATAAATGGTAACTATACACATGGACTTCACCAGATGGAACATACCAGAGCCAAATCAATGACATTTGTGGAAAAAGACAATGGAAAAGCTCAATATCAAATGTCAGAACGAGACCAGATGCTGATTGTGGATCATATCATCAACTGCTCATATGCAAAGTTCAAACTGAAACTGAAGAAAATTAGAACAAGTATATGAGAAGCAAGGTATGACCTTGAGTATATCGCACCTGAGTTCAGAGACCATCTCAAGGATAGGTTTAATGCATTAGATATGAATGACAGAAGACCAGATGAATTGTGGCATGACAGCAAAGATATCATTCATGAGAAAAGCAAAAGGTTATTAAAAAAAACAAACAAGAAAAACAGAAAAGACCAAATTACATGTCAAAAGAGACTCTGAAACTTGCCCTTGAACATGGAACAGCTAAAGTAAAAGGAAGACATGATGAAGTCAAGGAACTAAACAGAAGATTTCAAAAGGCAGCTCCAGAAGACAAAATCAAATATTATAATGACATGTGCAAAGAGTTGGAGACAGAAACCCAAAAGGGAAGAACATGCTCTGTTTTTCTCAATCTTAAGGAACTAAAGAAGAATTCAAGCCTCAAGTGGCAATAGTGAAAGATTCTATAGGACAAATACTAAACAATGCAGGAAATATCAAAAGAAGATGGAAGGAATATACAGAGTCATTATACCAAAAAGAATTGGTGGATGACCAACCATTTCAGGAGGTTGCATATGATCAAGAAGCAATGGTATTGAAGGATGAAGTAGAAGCAGCATTGAAGGAACTGGCAAAACACAAGGCTCCATGAATTGATGGAAACCAATAGAGATGTTTCAACAAACAGACACAGCACTGGATGTGCTAATGTGTTTATGCCAAGATATTTGGAAAACAGCTACCTGGCCAACCGACTGGAAAAGATCCCTATCTGTGCCTAGTCCCAAGAAAGGGGATCCAACTAAATGTAGAAACTACCAAACAATATTATTAGTGTCACATGTAAGCAAAATTTTACTAAAGATCATTGAAAAGTGACCACAGCAGTATATAAACAGGGAACTGCCAGAAAATCAAGCTGGATTCAGAAGAGGGTGGGGAACAAGGAACATCACTGCTGATGTCAGGTGGATATTAGCTAAAAGAGAATATCAGAAAGATGTCTATGTTTTATTGACTATGCAAAGGCGTTTGGCTGTGTGGATCATAACAAATTATGGATAATACTGCAAAGAATGAGAATACCAAAGCATCTAATTGTACTCATGAAGAATCTGTACATGGACCAGGAGGCAGTTATTCAAACAGAACAAGAAAAAACTGCCTGGTTTAAAGTCAAGAAAAGTGTGTATCAGGGCTGTATCCTTTCACCATATCTCTTCAATTTCTATGCTGAGTAAATAATCCTAGAAGCTGGACTTTAGGAAGAATGTGGCATCAGGATTGGAGGAAGACTCTAACAATCTGAGTTATCCAAATGACACAACTCTGCTTGCTGAAAGTGAAGAAGATTTGAAACATTTACTAATGACGATCAAAGAATATAGCCTTCAGTATGGATTGTGACTAAACTGCCACAAAACAAAAATCCTTGCAACTGGGTCAGTATGCAACTTCAAGATAAATGCAGAAAAGAACGAGGTTATCCACTATTTTACTTTACTTGGTTCTACAATCAAAACCCTTGGAAGCAGCAGTTAAGAATGCAAAAGACTCATTGCTTTGGGAAAAGCTGTGGCAAAAGATCTCTTTAAAGTACTGAAAAGTAAAGATGTTACATTAAAGATGAAGGTGCGCCTGACTCATGCCATGGTATTCTCAGTCGCATCATATGGTTATAAAAGCTGTACACTGAACAAGGGAGATAGAAGAAGAATTGATGCTTTTGAATTATCGTGCTGGAGATGAATATTGAATATACCGTGAGTTGCCAAAAGAACCGACAGATCTGTCCTAGACAAACTGCAACCACAGTGCTTCTTGGAAGCAAAGATGGCTAGACTGCATCTTATATATTTAGACATGTATCAGGAGGGACCAATCCCTGGAGAAGGACATCATGTTTGGGAGAGTGCCAGGTCAATTAAAAAAAAAAAAAAAAGGAAAACCCTCCACTAGATGGATTGACAGTGTCTGCATCAATGGGCTTAAACAAAAATAAGATCATGTGCCTGGCACAGAATCAGGAAGTATTTTGTCCTGCTGTACACAGGGTCACTATCAGTCAGACCTGATTCGACAACATCTAACAACAACAACCAGAGAAAGGGTAGGAGGTCACTAGAGTGGAAGAAGGAGTTTTCCAACAGAGTTGGGTAAAGATGATAGCAGCCTGGACCAGAGGCCACTGGGCATGGAAATAGGTTGGTTACAGACATTTAGGAAGTAGAAGTGATGGTGTTTAGTGATGGAGTGGATGACAGAGGCCAGTAAGACAGGTGTATTTAGTAGGAGTATCAGATTTCTGGCTTGAGAAACTGGATAGAAGGTGTCATTTACTAAAATGGCAAAAATAAGGAAGAACAGATTTGGGAGAATCAAATTGAGCTCAGTTTTGAATAGGACACGTTTGAATTTGCCTCAGAAGATCTACTGACACTATCACCATAAAGGTGGTATTAGTACTGGGCTTCAAGGTATATGCAGGAGTTTACCTGGTAGAGAAGAGACTTTACTAACTCATAGGAAACAGAATTTCTATTCAATGAGATCATCAGGCTTTTTTCTGGAACTTTCTTTCACTCAAAGGAGACTCCTTGAGAGAGGCAGTCTCAAGACCATTAAATGGATAGGCCTTCTGGGTTCTTCTTCATTTCATGGGAAAACTGAGTCCCAAAAAAGCTAGGGATTTGCTTTCTTAGCCTTAGACTCCATTCATTAACTCATCTCACATATTTATTAAAAGCCTACTTTGTACCACAAACCTCATTTGTACCTCAGTCACTACAAGCGTGGTTAATTTAAGTCTTCCATGAAGTTTCCCTGAGCCACAAAGGCTAAGTGTAAAATGAGCAATCTTTCTGAATTCAGTCAAGTAAATGTCACCCTGTGAAGCCCTCAGCAGTGCTCAGAGATGGTATGCTTGTTTTCTGAACTGTGTCTGGCATGCAAACTTATAGGTCGCATGATCACAAGTACAGATGATCCCTTATCCCAAGACCTTTGGATCAAATGTACTCTAGAATTCACAATTTCAGAATAGTAATACACATACAGTACATAAACTACACTTGCAAAATCCTACCTGCAGTGAGGTCTTGGTTAACCAAGCAGATTAATTTCACAATCAGAGATGTTACTATTTCTGAGGTACAACATATAAATATTTATGCTGCTACAAACCCCCACATGTCTGTCAGTTTGTCATGCTGTGGGTGCCTGCAAGTTGCTTTGATGCTGAAAGTTGTGCCACTGGTATTCTGAAATACCAGCAGGGTCACCCATGGTGGAAACATTTCAGCTGAGCTTCCAGACTAAGACAACTAGGGAGAAGGACCTGGCAGCCCACTCCCAAAACAATTAGTCATTGAAAACCCTATTAATAGCAAAGAAGCACTGTCAAATAGAGTGTCAGAGAATGAATCCCCCCAGGTTGGAAGACATTCAAAAGATGAATGAAGGGCTGCCTCCTCAAAGTAGAGTTGACCTTAATGACAGAAATGGAGTAAAGTCCCTGGGACCTCCTTTTGCTGATGTGGCATGACTCTAAGCAAGAAGAAATACAATGCCTGCAACATTAGGCTCAAACATAAAAAGACTGTGTGCATGGTACAGTATTGGCTAGTGTTTCATTCTGTGTACACAGGGTTACTATGAGTTGGATCTGAATTGATGATATTCAACAACTGTGTTAAAGATTATAAATAGCTGGGTACAGTGGCGCATGCCTGTAATCTCAGTAGCTCGGGAGGTGGAGGCAGGAGGATCTCAAGTTTGAGACTAGAGGCAGTCTGTGTAATTTAGCAAGAGCCTGTCTCAAAAAGTAAAAAAATGGCCGGGCGTGGTGGCGCATGCCTGTAATCCCAGCGGCTCGGGAGGCAGAGGCGGGAGGATCGCAAGTTCGAGACCAGAAGCAGTCTGCATAAATTAGTGAGACCCTGTCCCC